>VMDO01006585.1:48293-73130 GCA_007922755.1 Pedetes capensis
AAAAAAAAAAAAAAAAAAAAAAAAAAAAAAAAAAAAAAAAAAAAAAAAAAAAAAAAAAAAAAAAAAAAAAAAAAAAAAAAAAAAAAAAAAAAAAAAAAAAAAAAAAAAAAAAAAAAAAAAAAAAAAAAAAAAAAAAAAAAAAGCAAGAAAAAAAGACTGCATATATTTAATTGTTTTCTATTACAAAAAATATCCATCAGAGGTTGGTTGAATTTACAGATGTGTGGAATCCAGAGATAAGAAGGGGCCAACAGTACTTTAAAAACACTTAACCCAATTTGTAGAGCTAAATACCATACCTTCCGGGGGATACAGGCTGGGATTTAACTCAGTTGGTAGAGCACCGCTCTGCAGTCTCTGAGGTCCCGATTTCGATTCCCATCACCACAGAAACGTGAGAAGGACCTGGCAATCCACTCCTGAGGCAATCCCGAAACAATCAGCCATTGAAAACCCTATGAGGGTTGCTATGAGTCGGACATGACTCGACAGCACCTAACAACAACAACCCAGGGGATATAGACCCAAGAGTGCTGTCACAGAAGGCTTTTTGTGAATAGGTTAAAGAAGAGATGGTAAAGAGTTTGAGATTGCCTGTGTAAGGCCCTGGGTTTAATCCCCAGCACTGAAAAGGAAGACATCTTTAAAAGTCAAGTAAGGCTGGGATTTAGCTCAGTTGGTAGAGTGCTGCTCTGCAGTCTCTGAGGTCCCGGATTTGATTCCCAGCACTGCAAAAATGGGAGAAGGATGTGGCAATCAACTCCCAAGGCAATCTGGAAACAATCAGCCACTGAAAACCCTATAAGGGTCGTTATGAGTCAGACACGACTCTATGGCACCTAACAACAACAACAAAAGTCAGGTAAAGGGGAAGATGGGCTGGAGTTTAGCTCAGTTGGTAGAGTGTCGTGCTGCACTCTCTGACACGCTGGGTTCGATCCCCAGCACTGCAAAAACGGAAGATGGACGTGGTAATCCACTGCCAAAGCAATCCCGAAACAATCAGCCACTGCAAACCCTGTGAGAGTTGCTGTGAGTCGGACCTGACTTGACAGCACCCAATAACAACAAAAACAAAGGGGCCAACAATCAAGCCGGGCATGGTGGTGCATGCCTGTTGTCTCAGCACAGGGGAGGTGGAGGCCGGAAGATCAACATGAATCCAAGGCCAGCTTTGACTACTCAATGAGACCCTGTCTCAAAAACCAACCAACCAAGGTGAGGGTGGGGAGACACAATCAGTATAACCTAGTCTGTGTGGAGTTTCATTTTCAACTTAGGGATCTATACATAAGATATGGAAAAAGGATGTATGATTTATGCCCACTTGAAAACACTTTGATTTTCTGCACAAGGCATTGTTATGAATGATCATCGAGGATAAAAGGGGATGTGGAACCGAGAGTTGCTGGCCTTTAAATAACAACTTAGAAAGACAAATCTGAGGAACACTGAAAGCAGAAAGGACTTGCCGGATGACCTAGAGTCTAGGATTTGCAGTTAGACTGTTTGTATACTGGCTCTACCAGTTCTTGGATGAGGGTGGGCTGGTCACGTCACCGACCTGCCTGAGTCTTAGAATAAAGACACAATCCTAAGGACCTGACTAGGTCAGTAAGAGCAGAAAGGTAAGCCCATGTAAAATTCATAACAGTACATACAGTCATCGCTTAGTATTCATAGGCAATTCTGATAATGTTCAAGTCTATTACATAAAATGGCCGAGTATTTGCATATAACCTATGCACACCCTCCCAGACAGCTCCAGATTACTTATAATATCTAATACAAAATATGAGGCCTGCTGCTGTACCACTGGGGCATCCGATCCTATCAAATATCAAAAGCTAAGCAGGGTCAGGCCTGGTTAGACCTTGGATGGGAGACCTCCTGGGAATACTGAGTGCTGTAAGCTTGGGAGAAGGACGTGGACAGCCCACTCCCAATAAACAATCAACCACTGAAAACCCTGTGAATAGCAGGGAAGCACTGACAATAGTGCCAGGCATGGCACAGTGAAGGGGAGTGCTTTGTCTATTGTGCGTAGGGTCACTATGAGTCTGACCCGACTCAATGACACCTAACAGCAACAGCAATGCATAAGTAGTAAGTTGCTATACCTGTATTGTTTAGAGAATAATGACACTTTAAAAATAAATACTTTTGTTCTGCAGTTGGGTGGATCTGAGGATAAAAAAATGCATGAATAGGTAGGGCCACTCATACTTGATAACTATCAGCTGCATTTATTACTGTGATTGTAATGATGGAGAATCAACCCTAGATTTATCCCACTGCTCTCCCAAAGACTCTGGCAAATGGAGTTGTCCCCCACCCCCATACGACTTCCAGGTGGGCTGTGAAGTGCTCAATGCCCAGGCTTCTTCAAAGCAATCACCTTACTACTAAGCCTGAGTGATATCTGAGGACTGCAAGAGACGGAGGCTGACACAACCAGAGTCTTAAGATTGCCACCACTGATGCAATCAGAAATGGTTACCATAATTAGGCTGCAAGAACTGGATGCTGTCCCAATGGCCACCTGGTCTGATGGCCAACAGATTTGTTTTAAGCTGTCAAACCTGTTTTTCAAAAGAAACCTGACCTGGAAGCTCAGTACAGGAGAAAATGCTTGTTTCAGTGCAAAGCTCAGTGTTTTTTTGTTTTTGTTTTTGTTTTTTTTTGGGGGTGGAGCGTATGCATTTGGAACATGCCAGTGAGCTATGCATCTGTCCTGATTGACACAGACACTCAGTCAAATTCTAAAGAAAGTGGACTCCTTGAATTCCCTACCAGCCTGAAAGGGAGTCTTCATCATGACTTCCAGCAAGAGAGAAATACCTATTCTCACACATTCGTCCAAACAAAATCAGTTCTGTTGTTAGCAAAAAAAAGTTTTTGAAACAGAAAATGAAACCTATACTCTTAATTGGGAAAAATTAAAAAGGTGACTTACAATAACTTCTCTAAAGGATTCCTGGTCACTGATTGTCTTATCTTGGATACATCCAGATTGATTCAAGTAATGGTAATTTTCTGGCACAGATAAATAAAATTCTTCTACAGAAAGACAAAGAAAAACATAACATCAGTACTCAGTTGGACAGGATAAGAAAAATTCAAAAGAATTCACTGCATGATTTTATTTTATGCATTTACTTATATACTTTTGGTGCTGGGTATCATACTTTGTAATTTTAAAAACTAAAATATACAAATAATCCCATATACCTAGTAGCCCCTTATTAAGATAATAAAATCCCCTTATAATTGTCATCTAGGGAAAACAGAAAATAATAATTAAACAGGATGGTAGAAAAACGTCGCTGAAAAAGAAATTGATGAGGATCTTATTTTACTTTACCTTAAAAATAAAATGTTTTGAAATTAGTTTTATTCTGCTGTGATTTAAACGTGAAACCAGCCATGACACATTATATATTTTTCATAAATATCCTTTAAATAAAGAATCAACCAAGACTGCAAAATAAACAAGGGAAAAAATTCAAGATTTCACTATTGATGATTTTCTCCCTATAAAATTTAGTCCTAAAGTAAATTCAGCATCTTTTGGTTCTCTCCTAATACACATTTCACTGCAATTGTTAGATGTCTATAGCATCAAAAGAGATGTCTCAGGATGTGGCGGTGCACCCCTATAATCCCAGCACTCAGGAGGCTGAGACAGGAGGATTGAGAGTTTGAGGCCAGCCTGGGCTACATAATAAAACACTGTATCGAACAAAACAAAACAAAGTAACTTTGGATTCATCATTTTATTAGTCCATTTTCTGTCATGATAGCAGAATACATGAGCTGGGATTTAGCTCAGTGGGTAGAGTGCTGCACTGCAGTCTCTGAGGCTGAGTTCAATTCCTAGCACTGCAAAAATGGGAGAAAGGCCTGGCAATCCACTCCCAAGGCAATCCCGAAGCACTCAGCCATTGAAACCCCTATGAGGGTTGCTGTGAGTCGAATACCGACTCGACGGCACCTAACAACAACAACAACAATATACCTTATAAAGAAATGAGGTTTCTCCATTTGCTCACCTCTCTCTCCATGTTCCAGCCCTGCCAGCAGTGCATAGAATATGTGATAATTTCTTTCCCCGGGATTTTGCCTTACTACTCGGTTCTGTGGAGAGAAACCAAATTTTATATTCAAGGGCATTTCCTCTACTTAATCCACCAGACACCAATAAACTCTAAAAATTGTTATTGCAGAAAAAATGTCAATTAAATCAAGTTTACTTACTTTTTCTAATAAATCTTCATGTGAAAAGCAATGGCAAGTCAAGGAACAAAACAAAGATGTGATGAGCTGAATTAATCTTTAATTTGCTATTCCTTCTTCTCCCCCAAATTATAGTAACTTTGAAATGTCTAGTCCCAAAAGACAAGCAAACAAAGCAAAGACTTCTTCACCAAATTCAGTTCCAAACAAGGCACATGGTACCCTGGCAGGTCCCAAACAGGACAGAAATGCTTGCTGTCTTTCTTTCTTTTTTTCTTTTCTTTTTTTTTTTTTTTTCTTTCAGCACTGGGGTTGAACCCAGGGCCTTGCGCTTGCATGCTTTGCAAGACCACTGAGCTGCACCAGTTTTTTACTTTTTGAGACAGGGTCTCGCTAAGTTATGCAGACTGCCTCTGGTCTCAAACTTGCGATCCTCCCACCTCTGCCTCTTGAGACAGAAATGATTTCAAGTAAATATCCGATATTGGATGATTCCCATGGTTTGGACATGGTTTGAGTGTATCCCCCAAAGTTTCACATGCTGAAGCTTGGTCCCAGTGTTGGGATGCTGAGAGGTTGTGGAACCCTTAAGAAAAGGGCGCTGATGGTAGGCAGCGAGGTCATGGGAGCTCTGCCTTTGGAAGAGATTAACGCTGGTTTCACGGGAGCATCAGGTATCCCGAGAATGGGTTGTTGGAAACCATGTTCAGCTGTTGTGGCTCTCTTGCCTCCTGTCATGCTAAGTGTTCTCTCTCACGTGCATACCACGATAGCATCTGCCATGCTTCGATGGAGCCAGAGGGCCCATACTGGAGGCTGAACAAATAAGTATGCCTGATATTGGACTTTCAGCCTTCAAAACTGTGAGCTGAAATAAACATCTTAACATTTTTTTTCCTTTCTTAAAAAACCTCTTATCTCAGTCTGAGTAACTTAGCGAGATCCTGTCTCAAAAACTTAAAAAAACGGGCGGGGGGTGCAGCTCAGTGGTCCAGCATTTGCAAAGCATGCAAGTGCAAGGCCCTGGGTTCAACCCCCAGTACCGCCAAAAAAAAAAAAAAAAAAAAAAAAAAAAAAAAAGCTTTTTCTTTATAAGGTATACAGAATCACGTATTCTGCTATCACAACAGAAAATGGACTAATAAAATGATGAATCTAAAATTTTCAGATTATGGACACGATATCAGAGATTTCCAAAAGAAAAATGGTTCTTTAGCTCATAGAATAATGACTAGGCCAAGTATTCAGGCAATAATGTGGTAGAACCAGACTAAGAAATGCTTTGTATTCTTTGTGGGTCCTTATGATAAATGAGAACAATTTCCGTTGATAGAGCCAAATGCTATAGACAAAAACTAAATGAAACAGGATACAATCTACAATTCTCCCGCCCTGAATATTTCCCTTCTGACAGATGTTCAGCTGCACAAACTTCCCGAAGCGACTGGAGTTGTTGTTGTACACTGTCTTCGCATTGCCAAAAGCTTCCATGATGGGGCTGCGAAAAGAGCGAGGACAGCAGGGTATGAATTAGGACAGATTGAAAAATGGCAAAGGCATTTCTCACAAATGTCAAAATATACAAATGCCAGAAAAACCCGCCACCCAGAGGACCTATGATGACCATGTTTGTTTAAAGAACAGCCAGATTTTCCAAACACTTGCTGACATGGGCTTGTCCTGAATTCCACCGTCCTGGCAGAAAATGCCACACAGCTATGGAGGCCACGATGGCTCAGCCTCTACAAATTAGCTTTGGCTAATACACACAGAGGGCTGGGATTTAGCTCAGTTGGTAGAGCGCTGCTCTGCAGTCTCTGAGGTCCCAAGTTCAATTCCTAGAACCGCAAAATGGGAGAAGGACGTGGCAACCCACTCCCAAGGCAATCCCGAAATAGTCAGCCATTGAAAACCCTATGAGGGTTGCTATGAGTCAGAGTCAACTCGACGGCACCTAACAACAACAACAATACACACAGTCCCAGGGCTGCGCAGAAAAGCCCGTACTCAAAGCCTAAAAGCTGGAAAGGTCCAGTCCTGGCATTTTCACCCACTTGTATGCCCTGCAGGCAATTCACTGAACATCTGTGATCTTTTCCTACTGTACAATGGGGTCAGCCTAGTCCAGCGGTTGGCAACCTTTTTCTGTAAGCGATCAGATAGTAAATGCTTTCGGCTTTGCAGCCCATGTGGTCTCTGTTGCAACCACTCGGCTCTGCCACTGGAGCTTGAAAGCGGCCAGAAACAATACAAATGAATGTGGCTGGATCCCAAAATAATTATTTACAAAAGAGGCTTGCACCAGGGAGACAGGGAAGTTCTGAAGATGGATGGTGAGGAGGACGGCCCAATAATGTAAATGTACTCAATGCTACCGAGCTGTGCACTGAAAAATGGTTAAGATTTTTAAGTTATGTATATTTTACTACAATTTAAACAATTAAGTGTTCGAATGCCTAACCAAAACCAAAACAAAACAAAAAGCAGGCTGCAGGGTGTGGGCATTAGGCTGCAGTTTGCCAACCCCTGGACGGCTCCCTGAATAACAGGGTCTGTAAGGTCCCTACCGGTTCTAAAACCTCATAAGGCACAAATCTGCTACCAGGCACTGACGTGTCATAAATGACAACTCAGATGAGCCACACAGCCCTCTTTCAAGTTCCGAGGCTCCCTGCCAGGTATCACCGATCTTCTGTCCCAGCAGAGGCTACAGAACCACAGCCCCTGTTCTCACTGAGCCTCCGCGTGGCTGAATCCTGGACAGAGCATTCCTTGCTCTTCTGAATGCTAAGACCTCTGTCACATAGCAGCTGGGGTTGGAATTCCCACTGGTAACAAGGCCTCCTAAAAGCTAGTGAGTTTTATTCTCTTTGCAAACTTCCATTCTGATGCCCCAGCTGACCCAGGTCTCTCGGAAACACGGGAAGCTGGAGTCAAGGCACCAGGAGGAAAGGAGGCTACAGACGGCCACCTTGGGCATAGCTCGGTTATCATCTCGGACGGCCCAATGGGGAAGCGTCAGGAGCATCTTCAACTGCAAGCCATTGTGGCTGAGGTTATTAGAAAGTGCTAGGCATGAGAGCCGGGTGCAGTGGTGCACATCTGTAATCCCAGTGGCCTGGGAGGTGGAGGCAGGAGGATCACAAGTTCGAGACCAGAGGCAGTCTGCGAAACTTAGCGAGACCCTGTCTTAAAAAGTAAAAAAATGGACTGAGGGTGCAGCCCAGTGGTCCAGCACTTGCAGAGCATGCAAGCGCGAGGCCCTGGGTTCAACACCCAGTACCGCCAAAAAAAGAAAAGAAAAGAAAAGAAAAGTGCTAGGCTTATGTCAAGACCATTTCTTAAGGAATTAGAAAAGATAAGACAAGAAAAAGAGAAACCAGACCAGGTAATTTTAACCTTTCCATACCACAGGGAAAGTGAATCCCATTGTTTGGAAATCAGAAAACCAATAAACAAAATACCTGCTTTCAAGAATAGCTTGTTCAACGCAGGACGTCTTCTCCTTCGAAGACAAGTCCAAAGACTGCTGGCTGATGACCGAGAGAAACTTGAGGATCAGTTTTGTGCTTTCAGTTTTACCTGCCCCACTCTCACCACTGAAAGACAAAATGGAGAAGTTGGTGCTTCTAAGTACGTGCACTGATTAAACGCCCAGTGTAGCCAATGACACAGTTATGCCTCAATAGACCCACCAACAGATGGGAAAAGGGAGATCCAAATGGCTGTCAAAAAAGACGAGTTAGAGGAAAGCAAACACCCTTTCTCCTGCAGGACACCCGGTGTTCAGTCTTGCGCATGCCTCTGTAGGCACATGAGGTCAACAGTGCTGCCTTCTATTCAGTAAAGGTCACGACAGGGATGGTTCCTGTCATGGGGAAGCCCTGCAAGTGTCAGCATCTTTGCTCCGTTCATGAGCACATCCCAAACGCTTCCACAGCAGCTGGCTTGTGGCAGGTGCCGGGTATTTGTTCCATGCATGAGGGCACTAACAGTACCTTTCTAAGAAACTTAAAGCAGGTAAATGTGCAGAAAAATGAAATCGTCCATCCAGATTATCCAGGAGATGGGGGAATGACCCCATGGGTACATGATCAACTTTGTTGTTGTTGTTGTTGTTGGGTGCTAGGGGGTTAGGTCTGACTCACAGTAACTCTATGTACAACAGAAGGAAACACTCTCTAACACTGTGCCATGCCTGGCACTATGTCAGTCCTTCTCTGTTATTCATAAGGTTTTCAATGGCTGATTGTTTCAGGAGTGGATTGCTAGGTCCTTCTCCCATGATCAACTCTGCTGTTGTTAGGTGCCATCGAATTGCGTCTGGCTCAGGGTTTTCAATGGTGGATTGTTTCAGTAGTGGGTTGCCAGGTTCTTCTCCCATGATCAACTTTGTTGTTGTTGTTGTTAGGTGCCATCAAGTTGTATCTGGCTCATAATGACCCTCATAGGGTTTTCAATGGCTGATTATTTCGAGATTGCCTCAGGAATGGATTGCCACATCCTTCTCCCATTTTTGTAATGCTGGGAATCGAACCCAGGACCTCCAAGACTGTAGAGCGGTACTCTACCAATTGAGCTAAATCCCAGCCCCATGATCAACTTTACTCCCTCAGTAACCCTGCAAGAGAGGCAGTGGCTAAGTTTGGTCAGAACCAAACACCAGGTGTATCTAACTCCAAAGTCCTGCAGAGATCACAGGTTAGGGACAGCTAAGGAAAAGTGAACCAAGCAATTCAGAGGGAGGCAGCTAATGAGAGAAAGGGAGGTCTGAGTTTTGCCATAAGATGCTGGCAGACATCAGGCGGGCAGAGGAGAGGAAGGATTCTGGGTTAGATGAGAACGGAGCAAAACCACAGACACTGGCAAGGCCTGGATGGGTGTGGACGGGAGAATGAGGTCCGCGACTGGTGACTCAGCTGGACTGAGTCAGAGGCAGCTGAGGAAGACGAGCTAAGACTCAGTTCACTGGCAGAGGCCAGGGCAGGAGCAGGAAGGGAAGATAGACCCAAAGAGGTTGGCAGAAAGAGCACAGCCCTGGAGGGAACATTCTAGAAGGGCTGGAGGCCTGTCAGGGAGACCGCCTGTGGCTGTTATCTGGCATGAGGAAGTCAGGTCCTGGATACAGCATGGGACTGCAGACACAGAGATTCAGAAGGAGAAGCCCAGGCTCTTCTGTGTAAGGCGCCATCTTTGATACTGTGGGGAGAATAGAAGCCAAAAGGCCGGAACTTAGAAGAAAACTAAATGAGGCATAGCCAGCCCAACGCTATCATGACGTGGCAGGTTAATAATCACTCAAGGGCTGCCGTAACGGGCAGGTCCCTCTGAGTCCCAAAGGAAAGTCCTGTGGAATGCCACAATCTGGGCGTTGTCAGCAGAGAGGAAGGCCACTGAGGTGGTGGTGAGTGATTAAGCATGCATAGTTAAGGAGGGGAAATGACTTAGAGATGACACCCCTGGAGCCAGTCCGGGCACTGGGGCCCTCCAGGAATTCCCATGGGTCCCCAGTCATTCCATCCTCTCTGCGAGAACATTAGGGTTAGGCATGGGACGATGTCATGACTCGAGCCAAAGAAATATCACGCCCAGGGTGCTCCGGGCTCCTGGCAAGGTCTATGCACACCACAGACACTGGCAGACAACAAACACCTGGGAATCCACACCTATCTGGTGATCAGAAAGCAAAACCCAAGAAAAGCAGAGTCGAACCCAGCAGGTGTGGCTGAATCCACAACCTAGAGACTGCCCTGCCTTCTGGTAGTTGTGAATAAAAGGTCTCTGTCAGTTAAGCCAGCAACCAGAATCTTTTGAGTCCAGAGGTTAGCATTGCTCTTCGTGTTCCTGGTCTCAGTACAGCCCACTGCTTGGCACCTGGGAGGCAGTGGATAATAAGGCATGGCTTGAATGACATGGAAACTAGGAAAGAAACTTCCTCGGAAATATCTAAGTAGTTCTCTATATCTCAAAACGTGTATCTACCTAGCAGTTGTTGATGACCCAATGAGTAAAACTCAAAAGGAAAACTAAAGGGGTGAGGTTTTTTTTTTTATCTGCCTTTATTAGTAAATGATGATGGCGTACAGAGTACTACAGCATTGGCTTTTTCCACTGTGCAACTATTACGTCAGTCTTGGCTACATTTTCATCAACCACAAGGTTTATGGAGTCTTATAGCTGATTTGTTGTTGTTAAGTGCTGTCCAGTGTCCAACTCATAGCGACCCTAGGTGCAACAGGCGAAACACTATTATGAGTACTTCTCTGCTATTTATAGGGTTTTCGCTAGCTGATTGATTTTTGGGAGTGGGTTGCCGGGTGCATCTCCCAAGCCGACAGCACCTGGTTTTCCAAGGTGGTCTCCCATCCAGATACTAACCAGGCCCACCCTGCTAGCTTCTGAGATCTGGCAAGATCAGACAGCCCAGTGGTATGGCTGCAGGCAGCTAATATATAGTAAAACTCAAATGCATATTTGGGTTATAGTCCCCTATTTTTCCAATGAAGTTACATTGAGATTTTCCTCTCCCTCTTTACCCCTCTACATTGACCCTCCTCCCTATCCCACCTTCCACAATCTTTGCTTTCTCTGCTAGTTCCCTCCCTCCTCCTTTCTACTCTTTATCGTCCCTTCTTCGCTACGTTTAACTGTGCATTTTTTATATATCAACTTATGTACAGGATTTTTTTCATCCTTTAAGTAAGATTCCGCTCCCACATATGAGTGAGAACGTATGGTCTTTCTCTTTTTGAGCTTGTGGAACTAGACATTTTTGAGTGATAATGCCAATTATCAAAGAGGAGAAGAGGTCAAAGAATCAGGGGCAGCGAGGCTCAAAGATGGAGAATGTCCTTAGGAAAGTAGGGAAGAATGACCCCGAATGCACCCACAGGAAGGGCACCTGCTGTGCACAGGGCCGGCCGCACTGGGCTGGCTCATCTCCTAGCAGTGCACATCAGTGCTGCCAATACTCCAGACCCAGTGCAGCATCAGCAAACAGTGGCCCTCAGACCCTACCTACTACCTGGGTTTGTGAATAAAGTTTTATTGGAACCTGTTTATCCCATCTGTTTCCATACCAACCGTAGTCTGGAAGCGCGATGCAGGTGCAGAATTGGGGAGCTGCAGCAGAGGTGTTCTGACCTACAAAACCTAAAATATAGACGCTGTTCATAATACTCTTTGTTGGCATCTGACAAACCAAGAACTCCCTTTCCTGTAAATCAAATTCCCCTGGGTTGCACGATTTTCTCACAATATAAGTTGATCCCTTCTCAGCTTGCGAGAAGACTCTAAAAACATTTCCACTGCCAAAAGGACTATGTCCAAAGGTCTTAGCAAGCCAAACAAAGCCCTTCAGGTATGACCCTGTGCCAGGAAATAGGATTCTGTTATGTCAGAGAGACTGAAATTCACATCCTGTGTTTGTTGTTAGAAGCTAGGCTCTTTTAGTAGGTACCAGTGAGTACCAGTTCCGAGCCTCAGTTACCCCACAGAAAACGCCACTGAGACCTCTCTGAGGATCACACACAAATGAGTCTTAGCGACAGATTTGGGTCTCCTCCTTCGCCTTCCCTGCCCCATCTCCCGTATCTGCTGTATTATGGGAAATGAACCACGTTCCATGCCCTGTTCCGCTGGGTGTCTTTCTAAGCCAGCACACAGGTTTGATTCAGCATCCCAAAGCCATCATTTCTAAACGTATTTGTAGCAACATAAAAAGACAAAATGGTAATTTTCATTGCAGAACATAAAAGGCACAGTTAAGAAGAAATCGCTCCAGTTTCGAAAACCCAAAACACACAAAACAAGCAAAGATCCTGAACCAACAGTCACTCCAAATCATTCACCCTTTGGTTGACAGCTGCTGAATGCTGGCCTCCTGTCAGACACTGTCCTGGTGTTGAGTTGCACAGACAAATCAGCCTCAGGCCCTGTCCACTGTTAGACAAACTTATGGGAGGTCGTTGTTTTAGATTGAGCTCGGCACTAAGTCCTGAGGACCAGACCAAACCAAAATGGAGTCACTCATGCTCCACGCCACATAATCAAACCAAAGCTTTAAAGGAGCAGAGAGATTCCAAAACAGAATAGTCTTCCGTGAAAACAGGAGACTTCAGGATATCTGAGTCAGCAATAATAAGGAAGTGTCCTCTGCTTAGACCTTTACGAAATGGTAAGCTGATGTCAGGCAATCAGCTTTGCTTGTGTTGTTTGGTTTTCTTGTTGCCACCTTATAGGCCCCACTTCTCTGCATTTTCCCAGATTCTATTGTGTGGAATGGAAGTTGCCCTAATTCATAAATCACAAATAAAGCCAATGAGATCCATAAGTGAATTTGTAATTTGTCTTTTGACTCTATATACCTTAAAAGGTCATTTATACCAAAAAGATCACAATAAACTACCCCTGCCTGCCTTATACAATGTGTCAGAAACTAAAGTCAAGGTCAAATGCAGTAGATCAACCAAAGTCAAATGCTGACCATATTGGTTATATGAAAAAAAGTTCTCGAATTACAAATTTTTATAGATTTGCATCTACATATATTTATATTTAAAATTGCAATAGAATAAACTTCCACTTAAATGTATATAAAAAGGTAAAATAAAACTACAGTTTAAGAGCAGCAACAACCTTGAAAATGAGATAAAAGAAAGCAGCATGGGCTGGAGCCCCAGAAGACTGGCACTGCTGCCACATAACTGGGCACCTTAGCCGAGTGATGTACGCTCGTGAAGTGACAGAAAAACTGAACCATAAAGTCTCGTCTAGCTCCAAATAGGCTTATTTTCCCATTTGCTATTTATTTATCTGGAGGCTGGAGGACTGAATATTTCCTAATTTTAGAAGTACTAGCAATGATGGGAATGGAGTAAAAGCCCCAAGGACCTCCATCTGCTGATGTGGCACCACCAAAAATGAGAAGAAACACAGTGGCTACAACAACAGGCTTAAACAAAGCAAAAAAGATTATGTGCATGACAGAGTGTCGGTAGCCTTTCGTTCTGCAGTACGTAGGGTCGTCATGAGTGGGACCCGACTCCATGGCACCTAACAGCAACAAAGCATGTAAGAATGTCTCAAACGTAGTAAGACATTGTATCCACCAGGGGGCAGAGCCTGCCTGAGGATATCCAAACAGGGCTATGGAGCCCAGTAATTTTTACTTTTAAATTCAATTTTTTCTTTATTCCCATAGCTACACCCCAACAACAACAAAAAATATGCTGGAAATATTTACTAATATCAAAACAAATAAAATGTATTCTCAAACTCTGTTACCTGAGTTAATTTAAATAGCTACTCTTTTCACATCAGCATTACGTCATGGGAACTTTCTGTTGGAGACCCATCTGCTAACCCCCTTATTTTTAAATGCCACAGTCTTTGGCATGAAAATACCAACCCCCTTCTGTTTTACTACACACATGCAAGCGTGCGCATGCACACACAAGCGTGCACACACACACACACACACACACACACACACACACACACACACTGATCTCACCTGACTTTTCACTTTCTTCCTAAACTGTCAAGCAAGTGATATATTAACCGTGCTCTCATTTTTTCCAGTGGAAGTAATAAACACAAGCAATTATCAGTGGCAAAAACTTAGGTACCTGATTGTGGAGAATAACTTGATATTCTTGAAATGGATTAAGTTCTCTCTCTTTCTGCTAATCATATAAAATTATATTCTGTATGCTGAAATAACGACCTTAAATTCTAACTTCAAAATTTTTATGAAGTCACCTAAAAAATCCACAAGTAAGCCAGACATGGTGGTACATGCCTGTCATCCCAGCTCTCAGGAGGCTGAGACAGGAGGATCACGAATACAATGTCAGCCTGGGCTACACAGCCAGGAGTTCCAGGCCAGTCTGGGCTACAGGGTGAGACCCTGTCTCAGAAAAACAAAGGGAGAAAAAAAATCTCCAAGTAGTGCTTCTCTTGAGTCCTAAATCAAGTTATATTATTACGTAGGTGATTCTTAAAAGCTCTTTTTCTATATTAAGCAAATAGTTCCACTTTGATTAACTGCAAATTAATCAAATTAGCATGATCCCTGTTTGCTTTACTGAATACATTCACAGTTCTGCTATCTTTGGTCTTTCCACAGCTTAGTGCATGAGAACTATTAAAGTGATAAGGAGAACAGAGTTCAGCTGTCCACAAGCTGAGAAGGCTGGGCAGCAGAGAATGAGTCCTGTCGCTCATGCATTTGTAATTTTCATTTGTTAAAACAGTAGGGAACGAGCTGGGCGAAGTGGCACATGCCTGTAATCCCAGCAGCTTGGGAGGCAGAGGCAGGAGGATTGCAAGTTCGAGACCAGAGGCAGTCTGAGTAATTTAGTGAGACCCTGTCTCGAAAAGTAAAAAAATGTGCTGGGGATGCAGCTCAGTGGTCCAGCACTTGCAGAGCATGCAAGCGCAAGGCCCTGGGTTCAACTCCCAGTACCACAAAAAAAAAAAAAGTAAAAAAAAAAAAAAAAAAAAGTAGGGAACCACCAACAAGGATGATGGGTAAAAACTGAGGCCCTGAAATTAGCTTTCTGTGTAGCACCTGTAGATACCATTACAGAGTACTCACATCAAGGGCTGCAGAAGGGTTCAATGCCTTGGTGCCTGGAAAGTTCTTGGCATGCTGTCCAACACACTGTAATCCTTCAAACACCCATTACTTCTCATCCATTACACGAGAGAGTATAAACCTGTCTCCAGTGTATTCAATGGGGTGGACTGTATGCTTCCCTGGCCTGGGTCTCGGAGGGACCTCCTCGGGGTATGTCTGCTCTCTCCACACAAGCAGGCTTAGTTTCCCATGGGAAACCTGGGGAGAGAAGTGGCCTCCCCTCTGGGAATTGCTTTCCCACAGAGGTCCTGGCCTCCCTCTACCTGACTGTGCCAATGACCAGGTGGGCCCATCTGCCTAATGCGGGGCTGCAATGTTGGCAAGCCTGATTGGCTGGAGGTCTAAAGATGGCATATGGGTCTCCAACTGTCTCCTGCGTCTTACTTCCATTGAGTTGGAAATCCTGGGGCGTGGGGTGGCGGCCTTTTTATTGTCCCCCCCTAAATCCAAACACCCCTTTCCTTTCATTCTTCTTGAAATAATAAAACAATTGTTTCGCCACAAGTTAGGACTAGAATGGCATTTAAAACAGATGTCAAGATCTTCTTTCACAAAAGCAGTCTTAGTGGACCACCGCTCCTCAGCAATGGCCACATTTCATGAACGAATACCTGGAAAGATAAATGAACAAAGTGCTCGGGTACGCCACGGAAACCTCACTGCAAGTGACATTTATCACATCTGTTTTGGATATCGTTCAGGTGTTGTAATCCTCACGACAACAGGATCCCAATAAAGATAACTAGTAATTAGACCTAATAGGAATATATGTGGTGAGATAAATTTGAATTTCTTAATAATAAAAGTTAATGTATGTATGGGTTGAGGTTTAGCTCAGTTGGCAGACTGCTGCTTTGCAGTCTCTGAGGCCCTGGGTTCCATTCCCAGCACTGCAAAAATGAGAGAAAGACCTGGCAGCCCACTCCTAAAACAATCCTGAAATAATCAGCTACTGAAAACCCTGTGAATAGCAGAAAAGCACTGATAAAGTGCCGGGCACAGCACAGTGTTGGGGAATGCTATGTTCTGTTGTACATGGGGTCAGTATGACTTGGATCTGACTCGATGGCACCTAAAAACAACAGTACTTTTTTAGACAGTTCCTAGTGATGAACGTTTTGACAGTGGGACTCTTTAGTACTTTAGTTTTTGTTTTTTTGTTTTTTTAAAGTTAGGTTTGGCTAAAAAAGGTATGTCAAGTCCTTTCCCTGCCACCAAAAAATTGACTGAAATAAACATGCCCTTGTATCATGCCCCCCACAGATACTCAGGAAGCCCCTTTTCTGTGGCTAATTCAGAGTTAAACTTCAGGTGCATCCTGTTACTAAAAATCCTAAACTTTGGGGCATTTTAGCCAAAGTCATTTTATTGCATTAGAGAGAAAAGAAACCTTGTTCGACTATACATTTTGCCTAGTGTCTGAAATACACAAAACATTTGAATCCGAAACAACTATGCAACATTTCCTTCAACACACAGAAAGACCATACTTCCTAAGTGAAATAAGCCAAAGAATAATTAAGGCAAACTGGGAGAAAAAGGAAAAAGAAGGAACAATGAATGAACGAGAGAATGGAGCGATTGTTCTGAGCGAAGACCCAACCAGCACGATGCACCTGCTTCCCTAAGCGAGCGCTGGGCGTTTCCAGAAAGCTGCAGGGTTTTTTTAATTGGAAATTTTTAATGTACAAATTAATGTGATTCATTCTGACACGCATTTCATTGTGACATTTCCATATATGCGTTTCATTGTAAGTTGTACAGATAGGTTCCCCCCCACCCTCTTGTGCACTTCCTCCCCTCCTCCCACCCCCCTACCAAAGGCCTCTCTTCCACTTGCAGGTCTTTCTGTGGGAATATTTTTCAATATATCCTCGGATCCCAATTATGTTTAAAGTCGAAACTTTTTCTGTAGTCATCTATTTTTTTACATTGTCAATACTATTACATGAATTTTCTAGCCCATTTGTATTATTACCATTCTTTGGTATTACTGGTATTATTATAATTATTTCCCGAACTATTGAAGTTGGACTGCTTGAGAAAGCTGCAGTTTTCAACCCATGCAAAACAAACCTCCCTCTGCAACCCTAGGGGGTCCAAAGCCTTTCCCCCAAGAGTCCACATTGCAGCGCGCTCCAGCACGCTGGAAGGCCTGCCTGCGTGTCCCCCCCCCCCCCCCCCCCCCCCCCCCCCCCCCCCCCCCCCCCCCCCCCCCCCGCCTCACCTGATGAGGACGCACTGGTTGTCGTGGCGTTTCCACAGGCAGCGGTAGCACTCGTTGGCGATGGCGAAGATGTGCGGCGGCAGCTCGCCCAGGTGGCCCCGGCTGTAGCGCTCCATGGTGGCGCGCTCATAGAGGCCGGCGATGGGCTGGTAGGGGTTCACCGAGGCGATGATGGAGCCGATGTAGGTCTGCAAAGCACGGGATCTGCGTTACCTTGGTGCCGGGTGGCCCCGCGCTGCGCGCTCTGGACGCGCCCGGGGGGACTGAAGCTCACGGTTTGCAGGTGTGCAGTGTGGAGAGGCGTCATCCCCCCGCCCCCTGTGCCCAGTGTCCACGTAGTTTTTAAAGCCTTTTGGGCCTTTTTTTTTTTTTTTTTTTTGTGGTACTGGGGGTTGAACCCAGGGCCTCCACCAGCATGCTTTGCAAGTGCTGGACCACTAAGCTGTGCCCCCAGCCCCCCCCCTTTTTTTTTAAACTTTTGAGACAGGATCTGGCTAAATTACGCAGACTGCCTCTGGTCTCAAACTTGCGATCCTCCTGCCTCCGCCTCCCGAGCCGCTGGGATTATAGGTGTGGGCCATTGCTCCCGCCCAGCGGAAGAAAATCTTGACACTACCAGTGAGTGGAGCCGTTCAGAGAGGGCTTTCAGGGCAGGGGAACGAGGGGGGTGGTGAGAAACCTGGAGTCAAGTCCCTGTTCCCAGGTGACCCCTCTAATCCCAGGCTCTGGGCTGGCACAAAGGGCGGTCACTTCCACTTGCCTTCCTCCACGGGTGGCTATGAGGAACTAGCAGGTCAAAAGGTAACTAGGGCAGGAAACAGGAAAGGGGCAACTGGGGTTGGGAAGGAAAGGAAAAGGCGCTTAATTAATGAGCCCGGAGTTTCTGTCTGGGGTGATGAAAATCTTCTGGAGGTGGTTAGTAGCTATTCAGGTACAACCCTGGGAAGGTACTTAGCATCACTGAATTGTACACTGACGAACTGTCAAAATGGCAAATTTTATGTTATGTATTATTTGCTACAGATTTTTTTTTTTTTTTTGGCGGTACTGGGGGTTGAACCCAGGGCCTCGTACCTGCATGCTTTGCAAGTGCTAGACCACTGAGCTGCACCTCCAGCCCTAGCTACACATTCTTAAAGATGACAGGAACCTTTGGAAAATGCTAGATCTCCTTCCAAGAAGTGCAGCACCCCATGGTGGTGGTTGTTAGGTGCTGTCAGTATCCGACTCATAGCAACCCTGCATACAATGGGGGAAACACTATCGTCAGTGCTTCTCTGTTATTCATAGGGTTTTCAATGGCGGATTGATTTTTGGGAGTGAGTTGCTGGGTCCGTCTCCCAAGCCTACTGCACCTGGTGTTCCCAGGCGGTCTCCCATCCAAGTACTAACCAGGCCTGACCCTGCTTAGCTTCTGCGATCTGACGGGATCGGATGCCACAGGGCTACAGCTGCAGGCTAAATATGACAGGAACCTTTAGAAAATGCTAGATCTCCTTGCAGGAATCGCAGCAGCCCATGGAGTGCCACGTAATTGTATGGAACTTAGATGACTACTCTACCTTCCTGGGACAATATCCAGGGCAGAAATTAAGAAAAATTCCAGACCAGCTACAGAGCCCCCGAAGCTTAATGACTTGGGCCTTTTCTATAGGGACGTCTGTCACTTGTACTTCAGCAAGAAGTGCTGACACACTCGAGTTGCCTGCTTTTCAGGTACAGACACAGCTGAGGAAGTAAATCAAACAGGGGGAGCCGCATACTGCAAGTGCACCTCTCACCCTTTTGCAGCACATGCCCTGGGCCACCGGCTTCACAGAGTGTCCAGAGCTTATATGGGTCCCCCCAACCTCACAGGTGCCCCCTAGTGCTTAAGAATGGCACTGTATTTGAAGACAGGGTCTTTAAAGAGGTGGATATATTGTTGTTGTTGTTAGGTGCCATCAAGTCGGTATCCGACTCATAGTGACCCTCTGTACAATAGGGGAAACACTATTGTCAGTGCTTCTCTGCTGTTCATAGGGTTTTCAATGGCAGATTGATTTTTGGGAGGGGGTTGCCAGGTCCTTCTCCCAAGCCTACAGCACCTGGTGTTCCCAGGCAGTCTCCCATCCAGGTACTAACTGGGCCTTACCCTGCTTAGCTTCTGAGATCTGATGGGATCGGATGCCACAGGGCTACAGCTGCACATAGATATATTTTTTTCAGTACTGGGGGTTGAACCCAGGGCCTTGTGTTTGCATGCTCTGCAAGTGCTGGACCACTGAGCTGTACCCCCAGCCCTTTTTTTTTTTTTTGTACTTTTTGAGACAGGGTATTGCTAAGTTACTGCCTCTGGTCTCGAACTTGCGATCCTCCTGTCTCCACCTCCCAAGCTGCTGGGATTAGAGGTGTGTGCCACTGCACCTGGCTCAAGAGGTGGCTATTTTTAAAAAGTCTGTTAGAATTTTAAAAAAAAGAAAAAAAATTAGGCTGCTAGCAGAGATCCTAATCCAATCTAACTGGTGGCCTTATAAGACACTAGAACTATAAGAAAATATCAGCAAACCTTACACAGCCTCTACACTCTTTAGTATTCACAATAAGTCTACAATGTCTGCAGGATTATTGCATTTAGTTTTTCAGATGAGGAAACCGAGACATGGGCAGAAATTCTGAAAGCAGTCACAGAGCCAGTAAGTGGGAAGAGATCTGAACCCAGGCAACTTAATTCCAGAGCTTTCTCTTATGACACTCATTAAAGGTTAATAATTCTCTGAAGAAAAACAAAAAGCAATGAATAAACCAAGCAAAACTAGACAGAAAGTCCAAACATCCTGGGAACATCTGTGCCATATTATAACAATTTGTAGTAATTTATATTCATAGTAACTGCCAGGAATATCAAAGTATTATATGTTCGGTACAACTTTTCAAATGTAAGAAAGTCTATACTTTGGAAATAATTTGAACAAAAAAGATTCAAAACATAAATATTATCATCACAATTGTACTCATCGGGTTATAGCAAACAGAACTGAAAGCAGATAAATACTTGTATACCCACATTCACAACAGCACTATTCTCAGTAGGCAAAAGGTGGAAACAACCCAAATGCCCATTGTATCAATGGATAAGCAAGATTGTGGCATATCCATACAATGGAATATTATTCATCCACAAAAAAGAATGAAATGTAGATACAGGATACAATGTGGATGAGGGTTGAAAACATACTAAGTTAAAGAAGACAGATACATACCCAGAAAAGGCAAATCTCCAGGAACAAAAAGATGATGGTAAGGATGGTAAGGATGGGGGAGGCAGGAATGGAGTGGGTACCGGATTTCCAACGGGGTGATGAAGATATTTTAGAAACAGGTAAAAATGTTGCTTGCACAGCACTGTCAATGCACTAAAAATCTCACTGGGTTGTACATTTTAATGTGATGAATTTTATGCTAAGTGAATTTCATCTCAAGTTTAAAAAACTGAGTCAATATTCAGGTCTTTGGAAACATCAACTCTCCAGAAAAAAAAGTGCACTTCTGTCAGAGCACTGTGGGGAAGATCTGGCCAGAAACAAAGATGAAAGCTAATTTTTTCCCTGGAGAAGGAAAGCGCCCACCTCTGAAGAAGGATGCCATACACTCTCCAGGCACACTGTGGCTACAGGTGCGTGTCTCGGTGCCTACCATCCTGTCAGCTCTCTGTGGAAAACACTCAGGAACCTGAGTGCCTGGTCCTATCCATTCAGTGTTATTTTTATTCTACTAGATATCAGAAGTGTTCATTTTGTTTTGAAATGCTTAAATTTCTTCCCTACATAGACAAAGATCGTCAATACTATCACTCTTTTCAGAGCCAAGTCAGTTGACTGAAGATGCCAACCCTCAACCATCAACATGGCGAGCTGATCTGGGCACATTTCACTCTTCTTGCTCAGTGACAGGTAGAACCTAAAACCCACAGGGAGGGCATAAGTGGATCATTATGTTTAGTTTATTTAATTTAGTATTAGGATGTATACTTACCATTAACGCACCTTTTAACAAAAGATATACCCATATTTTGGATATTTTGCACGCCCTGTTCATAATCACATTTGTATGGGTGCTGTAAAATTCCAAGTAATTCTTTCTTTAAGGTATTGATTTATTCATAAAACCATCAGTAATTTTCAACCCCTTTAAATACAATATATTTTTTTTGAAAGAACACTCATTTCTGCTAGAATCTCACAACTATGGTTACCCTTTCTTGGTTGGGGAATCTCAACCATTATATAGCATCCTTTGTAGTTGTTGTTAGGTGCCCTTGAGTCATGCCCAACTCATAGAGACCCTCATAGGGTTTTCAATAGCTGATTGTTTTGGGATTGCCTTGGAGTGGATTGCCAGGTCCTTCTCCCATTTCTGCGGTGCTGGGAATTAAACCCGGGGACCTCAGAGACTGCAGAGTGGTGCTCTACCAACTGAGCAAAATCCCAGCCCATAGCATCCGTTAGGATAGTTGTTTCTTCTGACAGTATGCATGATACGGCTTTTCTATGGGGATGGGAAGCACAACGGTAGTAGGCTTGTTAGCAAAGGTGAAGACAGACAGCCCAAAACAGTCCCACAGCTGCTAACTTCTTTTTTTATAGTAATTCACACTACCCGGTACCCATGAGATCTTGTTCAGTATTCAGATTCAGGGTGGCAGCTGTCCCAGCTACAGACCATACACAGCCCGGAAGTCAGGGTCAAGGAGCCCTCTCCACCCATCATCAGTCACGAAAGGAAGGCAAAAGCAAGCTGGGTATTCCTGGCTGCAGCCACGTCACCCAAGGCAGCCAAAGAGCCTACACACATGTGGCCCGTCTCTTGGTGGTTAGGAATCCTGGGCCTCACGAAAGGAATCACAACACTTTTCCCCAGGGACCCGGTCACTGCCAGGCAGCACTAGTGCCACTATTGGCAGCTGGCCTGGCTTGCAGCTCAGAAAAACCAATCTAAAAATAGTCAAAGGCTATTCCATGGAGCCCCATCTCTCAGGAGGGAAGAATCCATGCCTGCCGTGAGACAGAACATCTTCTGTGTGTGTGTGTGTGTGTGTGTGTGTGAGAGAGAGAGAGAGAGAGAGAGAGAGAGAGAGAGAGATGCTGGGGGTTGAACCCAGGGCCTCGCGCCTGCATGCTCTGCAAGTGCTGGACCACTGATCTGCAGCCCCAGCCCATTTTTTTTACTTTTTTGAAACAGGGTCTCGCTAAATTATGCAGACTGCCTCTGGTCTCGAACTTGCAATCCTCCTGCCTCTGCCTCCTAAGCCACTGGGATTACAGGCGTGTGCCACCATGCCCAGCTGAGACAAAACATCTTAACCAACAGCCTCAACATAATATGGGGGTGAAAGACAAGACTGTCCCAGGTGACTTAGTTGTGGGAAGATGCTACTCAGAGCTAGTGACGGCTGTGGCTCTGGGGGTTGTACGTTAGTTGTTGTTGTTAGGTGCCGTCGAGTCGGTATCCAACTCATAGCGACCCTCACAGGGTTTTCAATGGCTAACAGTTTCAGGATTGCCTTGGGAGTGGATTGCCAGGTCCTTCTCCCATTTTTGCAGTGCTGGGAATTGAACTCGGGACCTCAGAGACTGCAGCGCAGCGCTCTACCCACTGAACCAAATCCCAGCCCACCAGTATGGATGGACTCCTCTAATCATAGGCCCCTAGTGAATCTCTCTTCTCCTTAGGTTTGGTTTGTTTTTTCTGCGACAGCAACCAGAGCTAAGATGCCACCCCAAGCAGGGCACGCTGTGCTACATGAAGCAAGCGTCCTGGCTCAGTTGCTGGGTCCTCAGATCTCATATCCTGTTCTACTGTAACTGACTACGAAGAGCAAAGGGCCCAGTGCACTGCCTCCTTCCATGGCGGTGAACAGCAGCCAGGGCAGGGAGCACTGAGGAGGCGTCTGCGTTCACAATGCAATCCCAGCCAGTGGCGCATGCCTTACTCTCACACATGCTGAATGTTCAAGAAACCGTTAAACTACTACCTCAAATGGGAGGAAAGACATGTCCTAAAACCATACCGACCTGTGCCTCGACTCTCACAGACTGTGGAGACGCACGGCTCAATGTCCACCAGTTTAGTGAATTGCCGTGAAGAAAACGTGAGCTTCATCATTACATACTGTAGAGAACCTAAAAGCTCCACAGAAGCACTGCTAATTGGCTTTCACCACTTACGCACGAAAGCCTTGATTTTTCTCAATGTGATGGGAACCTTCTGAAGGGCACAGCACGTGCCCCTCCTGTCCTTAATCCCAGGTCAGTGTAGCTAATTTCACCTTTTCTTAAAGAGATTGCTCTCATTCACACTCTCAGCCCAGGAAAACGATGTCCACAGCGAGGGAGGCAGATGTTACCTTCGAACCCTCACTAAGGCCACCTGGGCTCCCAAGCCTTGGCTGTTTTTCCATCTGCTCCACAACCTTCCATGGCTCCAGCTCAACCCTGCCATTGAGCCAGGGGCTCCCTGTGGCCCTTGGGGCGGGTGGCTCCAAACAGAAGGCTGAAGGTTTTTCCTTCCCTGGGCCTCCTGTGTCAGAGAGAAAGCAGAAAGTGGCAAAAGGTGTCTGCAAAGGACAGCTTTGCTGCAATGCTAATTTAATGGAGTCTGAAGCTGTAGCCCTGTGGCATCCAATCCCGTCAGATTACAGAAGCTAAGCAGGGTCGGGCCTGGTTAGTACTTGGATGGGAGACCGCCTGGGAACACCAGGTGCAGTAGGCTTGGGAGACAGACCCGGTAACCCACTCCCAAAACTCAATCCACCACTGAAAACCCTATGAATAACAGAGAAGCACTGACAATAGCTTTTCCCCTGTTATATGCAGGGTTGCTATGAGTTGGATAGCAACTCGATGGCACCTAAAAACAATGACAACTTAATGGAAGACAACACACTGGCTTTTATTTTACACAGTTGGCAATGCGCTACTTAAAAGAAAAAATTCAAACCAACTTGCCTTTTAACACATTTAAAACTTTTCACCTATTAGGGCTCGGGATATAAGTCAGAAGTAGAGCCCTTGCCTGGGGCTGGGATTTAGCTCAGTTGGTAGAGCGCTGCACTGCAGTCTCTGAGGTCCCGAGTTCAATTCCTAGCACCCCCAAAATGGGAGAAGGACCTGGCAATCCACTCCCAAGGCAATCCCAAAACAGTCAGCCATTGAAAACCCTATGAGGGTCACTATGAGTCAGACACTGACTCGACGGCACCTAACAACAACAAGAGCCCTTGCCTGGCATGGGTGAGGTCCAGAGTCCAATCCCCAGCACTGTAAATGCAAAAATCTTTTCCCCTTTTAAGGTAAGTGATAAGTAAAAGTATGAGCACCTTACAGGCTGCCAGGCTAAAGTATGTGGCAGTCACCCATTCTCAATGACACGCTTGCACAGCTTCAACTCAGACCATGCGTGAATTCTCCCACCGGAAAAATGTCCAGGACATTTCTTCTATTTGGGAGATACAGAACACTTCTCCCATTAGGTAGACAGAGATCACTTGAATATAAAACAAACAGTTGCCCCTGATTGTGAAAGATCCAGCATTTCCTGGTAGATGGCTATATTCTAATGTGACTCTTCAAATATAGGGGTGACTGGTGTGGTCCTTCCCAGGGCTTTGAACACCCATATTCTGAGTTTAAAAAGAAATCTTTGGCCAGGCGTGGTGGCACATGCCTGTAATCCCAGCGGCTCGGGAGGTGGA
>VMDO01006585.1:73230-99076 GCA_007922755.1 Pedetes capensis
CACACACACACACACACACACACACACACACACACACACACACACAAATCTTAGCCAGGTGCAATGGCACACCCCTGTAATCCCAGCAGCTTGGGAGGCAGAGACAGGAGGATCACAAGTTCGAGACCAGAGGCAGTCTGCAGAACTTAGTCTCAGAAAGTAAAAAAATGGGCTGGGGGTGCCGTTCAGTGGTTCAGCACTTGAAAAGCATGCAGGTGCAAGGCCCTGAGTTCAACCTCTGGTACCGCAAAAATAAATAAATAAATAAATAAATAAATAAATAAATCTTTCAAAATCTTAAAAAATAAATCAGGAAAAAATATTGAAACCCACAGTTCAGACAGCAAACATACTGGGAATTTGGGAAAGGCGTGTTATTTAATGAGTACAGAGTTGCCAGTTTTGCAAGATGAAAAGAGCCCTGGGGTGGCTGCACAATAATGTAACTGTACTTTTAACACTACTGAACTATACACTTAAAGAAAAACGGTCCTAGCAACAAATTATAGACCAATTAGAAGGGAAAAAACAAAAGACATTTAGATTTTCAAAGAGGAAATAATCTTATTAGAGTTCAAATAATTAATGCATTATGTCAGGGATGACAGTAAATTCAACAAATGGACTCCCACACAGCAACAGACATCAAACAACCTGACTTAATTTGAACCAAAATTCAATAATCTGAAATCGCTTCTTAAAAAAAAAAAAAAGTAAGGAAAATGTAAAATGTGTATTTGACTGGTATGGAGAGAGAACTTTTATTTTCTCTTAAAAGATTAGAGAAAACTTGTCTCTTTAATAATTAGAATGCCAGGCTGGGGGTATGGCTCAGTGGTAGAGCCCTTCCCTGGCATGTGAGAGGATCTGGGTCAACCCCCAATACTGCTCCCATCCCATGTTTTAAAATGTCTCCCTTATAGTATCTCTCTTAGTACCAAGGGGAAATTCTGCTCTTACAACACAAATGGACGAGTCTTCCTATCCTATCTTTTCATTGAGGACATTACATCATTGCTTAAACAGTTTCTGGGTAACTTCTCCCTTGTCATAAGATTTTTAAATGACAATTAGCCATTGTTTGTATGCATCACAGCCATGCAGGCAGGTAGAGGGCACTACCCAGGCCTCTTCTGACAGATGATGGAACAGAAGGGGCAGGAAAATGCCGCCACCACAGTCAACATGCTGGGGAGTGAGAGCCAGTGAGGGATCCAGGTCTTGACCGATGCCACACCATGGATGAACAGTGACTGCCTCCACCATTTGCCCAAATACAGAGATCTGCCCAGCCTCAGGTCTCCAGGTCCTGTACATTCCACTTTTACTTATGTCTAGAACCCATCCCCTTTCCCTCCATCTGTGATAGCTGCCCTGGTTAGGGCTTCACCTTGCTTTGACCTGATTTCCACAAAGCTTTTCTCCATGATCCCCACCTGGTCTTGATCTCTCAATCCAACCTCCAAGAACGTGACACAACAGCCCAAGCCCTAATGAATTACAGTCAGGCATGGCACGACACGATGTTTCGGTTACCAGATGGGCTGCATGTCCAAGGGTGGTCCCCTAAGACTGCGCTCCCCACGGCCATCACAACCGTCTTAGTTCATGTCGGTACACTCTATGATGTTCATACGATGCCAAGTTTCCAGATGATGCATTTCTCAGAACGCCTGCCCGGTGTTAATGAAGCACAACTGTATTCTCATAACAGGTTATGAAGGGGGGCAGGAGGTTCAGTCCACTGAAGGCCTTTACTATGGAATTCTCACTGTCTGCGCCCAGAAATGCTGACACGCCAAACGGCATCTCTAATCCCACTAAAACAGAGGTGTAGCACGAAATGGCAACCACAGTCATAGGTCACAACTATCTATTTAAAAAAAGACGAAGTATTTGAAATCTCAGAGATTCATTAGCAAAAATAATTATGGTCAAGGCCATCTTATCCCTCTGCCCTCCAACACTCACACACACACACACACACACACACACCACACACAATCTTATAGATGCCACCTCACTCTTCACTTTGTGTGGATGATTTTGTCACTGAAACATTGTTGTTGTTAGGTGCCATCGAACTGGTGTCCAACTCACAGCGACCCTAAGTACAACATGCGAAACACTATTGTCAGTGCTTCTCTGCTGTTCATAGGGTTTTCAATGGCAGATTATTCTTTGGGAGTGGGTTGCCAGGTCCTTCTCCAAAGCCTACAGCACCTGGTGTTCCCAGGCAGTCTCCCATCCAAGTACTAACCAGGCCCGACCCTGCTTAGCTTCCAAGATCTGACAGGGTCAGACACCACAGTACTATATATTTAAGAGCTTCATGGAATAATAAGGAAAGTTGAACATACGATAAAAGTAAAAATGGCAGCTGAGGAAGAACACCCTGGTGTGAAGTATCAAATGAAGTAAAGACAAAGTGTGGTAAGAAATATCAAGAGTTATGAGACAGCATTTTCTGCAGCCTTCAACCATTTCACACTCTATAAAAAGGTATTATGACTGCGCCAAAAATGGCCGCGATGACTCCATGCAGCTGAAGGCTGTGGACACATGCAACCCTCCAACACGAGGCAGGGCCAGGTACCCATTTCCTCAGACTGGATTCCAAATTCCACAAGAATAAATAGCCTGGTCATTTTAACGGCTGTCCAGAAATAGAAAGTACATCCTATTTTGAAGCACATAAAAAACTTTCTAGTCAGGAAAGTTCCACATAACTCACCAAAAAAATACACTTCCTTGCCCATTTTAATAATTTGGAACAGCTGCAGCACATATTGCTTAAAAATGTTTGGAGAAACTCACTGTGTTTCTTCAGCCCCCACATCTACCAATTCAAGGTTTGCAAAAGGCATAAAAATGTAATACCTAATATCTAACCTCCTACCAAAATAAGCAAGTGTAAGTTGATGTCACTATGTATGTATGTGTCGAAACATCATGCTGCATATATTAAATACATACAGTAATTTTTTTAAATCAAGTAAGAAAACTTGTCATGACCCAGTGGCCTCCACGTAGACATGGAGAGGTCCATAGTGTTGATGATATGTCAGAAGGCCAACACAGCAGTAGCTAATCTGGGCAGCACGGTTTGAACAAGCCAGAAGACCTGAAGTCTTCAGCCCTGACATTGTCTTCCCTGGTAAACTGCTTAAATTTCTGAGCCAGGATTCTGATCAGTACCAACAAGATATCCTCTGTTACCCCATATGATTACTATTTGAAAGAGCTAAATAAATCAGAGGTATTTATTATTGTTATTGCTAATGAAAATAAAACCACAACTGCTTTTCATCATGGGCCCCACAGAGCTGGCTACAGATCAAGTAGGTTGAAATGCACTAGGGAAATTGGTTATTTAAAGTCAGCGCCAAGGCATATTTTCCTAAAAGGAAGAAATGCGAAGAAATAGGAGTCATTATCCAGAGTTATTTCCCACCCACCATCCCTCTCTTTCCTTCTGTCTCAATCATCTCAATTCAATATGGCAATGACTTACTTTCTAAATCTTCACCTTGCATGCAACTTCAGCTTTAAGTTACAGATCTATACATTCAAAGATACGCAGGACATCTTCCTTGAATGTCCTTTAGGTGGCGCAAACTCGACACGGACAAGGCTAATGTCCCCAAACATCCATTTCTTCCCACAGTCACCCCTTGACAAATGGTACCAAGTCTATCCAAATGGCTAATTCAGGGTAATCCTATAAAAATTCAGCCTGTTTGCCCACCAGACCCAATTAAACAGCTGGATTCCATTTCTTCGCCCACCAAACCCAATTAAACGGCTGGATTCCTCTGATTAGGACCTCATCATTTCCCATCTGGTTTCCCAGTCACCTCTCTTCCTAGGTCTGATACCTCTTGCACTTATCCACCGCCCTGTGGCCAGAGCGAGTGTCCCCAGAATTCACATGGAAAGTTGCCCCCTACAGTTTTCATGAGTCCATTCAAGCTCATTAACTTGCACACAGATCACACCTTCGTTCGCTCTTGGTTACCTTTGCTAGGGAGGGGCGTGCAGCCTTTGTGCCAGCACGCTGAACATCCTGTATTGGATAAATGCCTTGTGCAGTTTTGTATCTTTGTACATCCTAACCTGTTGCATGCCCTGTGTTTGATAAATGCATTGTGCTATTTTGTGTCTTTGTACATTCTAATCAGCCAGTAACTGAGCCCTCCTCTCCCTTGGCCAGATGCCTCTACAAATGCTCCAAATCCATGCAACTAATGGCTTGGCTGAGAATCACTTCCTGGCCCTCCCTCGTTCTGATGCTCCGCCTTCATGCTCCCAGGGAAGTATTTTTATCATAGGCACTGTCACCCTGAGCGGTTGTCAATCACTTGCTAGTGTCTGTCCTCACAAGTCAATTTAGTGCTATCCATTTATGCAATCTTTCAACAGACAATTACTGTTAATAAGAGGAATTCTGCATCCTTAGGGCCCACAGAGACCAGTCTCCATGAAGGGCTGAACCAGCACAGACTGTTAGGAGGACAGGATCTGACCATCAATCCACCCAAGAAATTCATATTTTCATTCTGTTCTAGTGTTCTATGTACACTATCTTCTATACGGCAAATTATGTGTCTTGATCCAATTCAACAAAAAATTGTTAAACACATTTTTTAAAATGTTAAGGATTCAAGCGTATTGAAAAGAGGTCAAGATCACAGGCGGTATCTCTTGACGTCTTTGTTTTGTTGTTGAGTGTTGTCACATCGACCCTCAGGGTTTTCAATGGTTGATTAGGAGTGGATTGCCACATCCTTCTCCCATTTTTGGTGGTGCTGGGGATCGAACCTGGGTCCTCAGAGAATGTGGAGCAGCCCTCTACCAATGGAGGTAAATCCTAGCCCCTCCTCAAGTCTACCTCTTAAATTTACAAGTTTTGGCATTTCCATCTCATTTGAGTGAATTTGTAACTCAACTTCTCTCCTTGTTGAAAGGAACCTGAAACAAAGAAGAGGCAGGAAAAAGGAAAAAAAAAAGAGCCACACGAAGTTGCCACTATCATGTGCTGATGTGGAAGTGGTCAGTCCAAAGCATAAACGTTTGGTAAAGTTTAAAAATACGTAAAGTTAGACAGATGGTTACAATTACCATTGGCAACATGAGACTTGATTTCACACACACACAAAAGCCAGAAAACAAGAACCCCTGACAAACCACACTGTACCCAGCTGTTCCTGGTACGTGTCAAATGCCAAGTCTGCTTTACCCATCCGGACTTGGGGTCATCCGAATTTGTGAGATGCACACAGTCACCTGACACTAGCTTTAGAAAGGGAAGGAAGCAAACTCAAGAAGTTTACTTTGGGAAAACTCAACTCATCAAGGAAATAACACACAGATTTTGAAGTGCATGTTCCCCAAATAGAAAACTCCAGGCAGAGGACACCCAGCCTTCCCACTACAAATGGCCCCTGAGTTCCCCACATTTAAGCATCGCTCACTTGCTTGCTAAAATCAACAGGTCTTTAACTGGCGGGTGCCTGCTACCATGTTTGGCTTCACAGAAGCAGGTTTCAAGGTTAATTCAGCAATACCACCAAATGCATTTACACATTCGGGCTGGCATGCCACCTAATCAGAAGAGGGTATTTTTGAACCACCCCAAAAATACATTTGCTGTGAATCATCTCCTGGGCTTAAAGAGCATGTTTCTTTAGACACAGCCTCACTTCTTAAAATGGGCTCCTTTGATTTTGATCCTTGTGCTGTTTGTTCAGCAAGACCAACAAACGAACTGAAGGACTGGGTGGAGCCCACAACGCACCCGCCAGAGCCCTCTCGATGCCATAATTGCAGGCGAGCTCTGCAGTGCCCGGCGGCTCCCAGTGATGTGGTTTTGAGCCATTCCTTAGCGGCTGGGAGAGAGGGCTCCTCTGTGCAATTGACCTGATGGGGGCGAACCCTATAATGGAGGGAAATGTGCTGCTCCCGTATTTGGAAGAAGACAAAGCTGCCACGCCGTGAAGCCTGGCCGTCCCTGCCCTTGGACACGGAGCTCACATCCAGTACACCAGAACCTCATCTGCTCTCGTCAATGCTGTTCAGAGGCTGGGCACCCTCACTTGAGATGACTCAGGCTCCAGAGGATACAGCAGGACAGACATCCACACACCTATCCTCCTTCCCAGGCTCCTCAAGGAGCTGCGGGGACTGTCAGCACTGTCTTCAGGGCCATCTTGAGTGACAAGCTGGGGGGGTCCAGCTAGTCCTCCTTCCTTCACCTCCCTCCCCACGCTTCTCATCGGCTGCCCCCACTCCCACCTCCATGTTGGGCCTGAAACCCTCACCACTTCACCCAATCGTGGCATTGCCCACGGCCCATCTACTCTTCGGAGCCCCATCTCCTATCAGTTCCCTATCACTATCCTCAGATTTTTCTCAGGGAATTCTCTCTTCCAAAGTCTTTATTAAAGATGACACAGTCTCTGGACCGCCAACCCCAGACTTTCCAGAGTAGCCTGATGGCAGCGAGGGCTTCTCCGTCTCCACACCATGGGCACCTGGGGCCAGAGCCCCCGTGGTGGGGCTGTCCTGAGCCTTGCCAGGCTGGTCAGCAGCAGCCTGGCCTCTACTCACTAGTCCCCATCAGCGTCCCCTAACCTAGCAAGTACAACAAGGATGTCTTCAGACATTGCCAGATGCCCCCTCAGGGCGGAATCATTCTGGGTGAGAAGAAATGCTTCCGGGTTTTCTACCTCATCTAGTTTCCCAACAGTCCTCAGCAAACACCTGAGTCTGTAACCAAGGGCAGCCTTCTCCCTGCTCAGTGAGCGAGGCCCCACCTGAAGCTCTCATCTCGCCATCTTCCTGCTCGGGGCCCTACCGGCTTGGTGTCTAACCAACTCTCAGACCCTCTTTGTAGTGTCATTTCTGCCACCCTCTCCTTCGGACTTTTTTGCAGGGAGTTCAGGCTTTCTGACCCACCTGCAGGCTCGCTCTCCCCATTTCTTACCTGTTTGTACCACACCCAACCCCGCCCTGGCCCTCCTTTCCTTAAGTCTTAAGGAACTTCCAGGTGTGGGGACTTGTCCTCACCAGGTCTTACCAGGTTGTGGGAAGGAAAGAGACACAAGAGGGTGAGACCCTCCCTGGACCCCCCTCTCAGGAAGACCATCAGGGAAGAGGCCCCTCCTAGGGCAGGGCACACAGAGCTGGGAAGTTCAAGGTGGAATGCAGGGGGTCGGGGGGCATGGCTGGGGGCAGAGGGGCAGGGCAGGGCTCTCCACTAGAGGGTAGAAAAGGGTGAGGAGGTGGAGCTCGAGGCAGGAAGAGATTGGAGTTCCCGGAAGGGAATCCAGCATTAGGCATAAGGCAGGGGTTCTGCGTGGGCAGAGATGAGAAGAGAGGAGCTGCCTGAACCACGAAGTACACACGGCAGGCCACAGCCATGACCTCAGACACTGCCATCAAAGTCTGCACAGCCTCCGTTCCCCTGAACAAGTGTGGGCAGGGATTCAGTCACGACAGGCATCCTGAAGGGGCCCAGGGAACACCTAGGGGTTGACAGATGGTCAAAACCAAGACTATGCCACTCCCACGTGAACGGTCGTCACTCAGCGAGCGGTGTTCTTCGGTTGTTCCCACTCCACTGGGAGCCGGCCTCGGTTTTATTGCCCTGCTAACTTTCAAGCTTTGAGGCCAAGGGACAGCGCTGTAAACCTCTTCCAAAATCTCCCTGAACTTGGCACCAACTTCAAGGCAGGGGCTTTCTACATACTTGTTGGGAAGAGATGAATAAGCTAGATAGAAAGATGCAGCAGCGAAAGTCTCTAAAGCTTTCACTGGTTGTATTTCACAATGGCCTGCCGGAGAGGGGGACAGGAAATCTGATCTTTAAAAAACACATGTTAGCCGGGCGCCATGGTGCATGTCTGTAATCCTAGTGCCTTGGGAGGCTGAGGCAGGAGGATCAGAAGTTCGAGGCCAGAGGTAGCCTGTGTAACTTAGTGAGACCCTGTCTCAAAATAAAATATAAAAAAGGGGATAAGGGTGTAGCTTAATGGTAAAGTACTTGCCTAGTGAGCATGAGGCCCTGGGTTCAAACTCCAGCACTGAAAAAAAAAAATTCTTTTAGATGGCCATTCTGAAAGATTAAATTATTCCTATAGAGCTGCAACAGAGGGAAGTGAAGAAAGCACGGGGCAGGGTGCTCAGCGCTGAGTTGTCTAGTCTGAGACCGGTTATCTTTTTAATGCTGTCTATCCCAGTTCAAGTCTATAGCTGTTCTACCCTGACATCGGATCTCGGCAGATCTCAGAAGCTAAGCGGAGTTAGGCATGGTTAGTCCTTGGATGGGAGACTGCCTGGGAATATCAGGTGCTTAGGCTTGGGAGGGGCCTGGGATTTAGCTCAGTGGGTAGAGCGCTGCGCTGCAGTCTCTGAGGCCCAGAGTTCAATTCCCAGCACTGCCAAAATGGGAGAAGGGGCTGGCAATCCACTCCCAAGGCAATCCCAAAGCACTAAGCCATTGAAAACCCTCTAAGGGTCGCTATGAGTTGGATACCTACTCGACGGCACCTAACAACAACAACAACAGGCTTGGGAGGCAGAGCCAGCAGCCCACTCCCAAAACAACCAGCCATCAAAAATCCTATGAACAACAGACAAGCACTGACAGGTGAGCCAGACATGGTATAGTGTAGGGCAGTGTTTCATTCTGTTGTACGTGTTGTTGTTATTGTTGTTGTTGTTGTTGTTAGGTGCCATCAAGTCGAGTCCGACTCATAGCGACCCTAAGAGGGTTTTCAATGGCTGACTGTTTCAGGATTGCCTAGGGAGTGGATTGCCACGTCCTTCTCCCATTTTTGTGGTTCTGGGAATTGAACCCGGGATCTCAGAGACTGCAGCACAGCGCTCTACCAACTGAGCTAGATCCCAGTCCCTCTGTTGTATATAGGGTGGCTATGAGTCAGGTCCAACTCGGCGGCACCTTATCACCACCACCACCACCACCCTATTTCAATGGAGGATGCTAAAGTCTAGGGGGAAAATATTTTATTAGGTTCAGATAAAGTCCTCAGACAAAATGACTGGTCCCCAAGGAGAAAAGCTAATGTCTTCCTTAGCAGAAGACAGCAGACTTCTTTACCTGGAGGTGAGTCCACGCCCACCAACCTGTGTAACCTGCCAACTCAGAGGAGGAAGCCAACATAGAATGGGACACCACACACGCGTGGGGAGAAATGCCAGAGGAGTCTCTGCAAGTTCACGGGAAGACAAGTCATGACTCCTCCCCAAAGACGCTCGCTCTCCTCCCCAGAATGGGAGCCTAAGTAAGGCCACATGGCAACGGGATTCTGCAGATGATTCTGAAGCCTGAGCTGGGGATATGACCTAGGTGGGCCCGACTGAATCGTGAATCTTTAGAGCTATCAAGTGTAGTGAGGGAGGAGAGAGACACAGACAGAGAGAAGGAAAGGGGAGGAGAGATGAAGTCACAAAGAGGGCTCAGTCAACAAACCAGGAGAAACAGGAATGACAGATGGCTTCCAGAGGCTGGGAACAGCCCTTAAGAGTGACACCAAGGCTGGGTACAGTGGCGCAAGCCTGTAATCCCAGCGGCTCGGGAGGTTGAGGCAGGAGGATCGCAAGTTCGAGACCAGAGGCAGTCTGTGTAATTTAGTGAAACCCTGTCTCAAAAAGAAAAAGAAAAAAAAAGAATGGGCTGGAGGTGGCAGTTCAGTGGTCCAGCAGTTGCAAAGCATGCAAATGCGAGATCTTTGGGTGCAACCCCCAGTACCACACAAACACAAAAAAGAGCGACACCAAGCAAACAAGGACCTCAGTCCTATAGCTGCAAGTAACTGAACCTGGCCAGCAAGGAGAACTAGCAGGAAGTAGATTCTCTCGAAAAAGTCCAGAAAGGGTCTCTGCCCTGTGAACTAGACTGCATCCTGGAGAGACCCGGGCCAGCAACTGACCTACACAATGGTAAGGAAAGAAATCTGTTGTTGTAAGTTGGCGTATCTATGGCAATCTGCAACAGAAAACGAATACAACACCTCTGGCAAAATTCAAGCCATTTTTTTTTCTAAGATCTTTTAAAGATACAAAGAGGCATCACATGGAGCTGGGATAAAAGGTGGGGGGAATGGCAGCTTTTCTCAAGTGGCAGTTTTGTTTCAATGTGAGCATTCTGACGGGCGCTTCACCCCGTGCAAACAGCTTCCGGGGTAATAAGAAAATCATGGCGGCTGCTCTATGGGTAATAATACACTTACGCGTGTCTCAAAAGGAGGGCACACAAAAGCATAATTAAGTGAATGGGACTGAAAATTGGACGCACAAAAATCCTGAGCTTTTCCCTCTAAAGAGAGAAGAAAGACCTTCATTCCAAGAAAGAGGACTCAGGTCCTATTCAAAGGACTTATTGGGCTATTTAGCTATCAAGTTTAACATCATTATCATGAAAAGAAAAAAGGGAAAAATGCTTCTAAAAAGGCTCTGCCTTTGAAATCCCTGGGGTAGGTTTTTCCTTCTAATTGACTTACTTTTTCTTTCCTATTGAAAATGTGTCATAAGAATTTCAGTCCTTTCTTTAAAGACAGAAGAACATGAGTTCAGAAATACCTGTAAGAAACATGCCCCAATAAAAATAAATTTCAAAATCTCACATGTCATCATCAACTAGAATACACTCTGTGTCATACACACGGGATTTATTTTACAAACGTTTATTGCACAACTACCAGGCGCCTAGCAGTGTCCTTGGCTCAAGGAAGACAAAAATTAGTCCTTGGAAAATCTAGCAAGTAGTTACATGACGGTATGGAGTATTTAGTAATGAACACACACACACACACACACACACACACACACACACACAGGGCGGTGGTAACATGAATACCCATGTTGTGCTTTACTCTATGGTAGTCAGTAACTCTTTGTCACCTGGAAGATTTCAGAGATGGGAACAAAGGAATAACTGCCCAGGAGAAATGCAGAATGTATGGCCACCTCTACAGAAACACGTATCACGTTACCTTTTCTGAGGGCCACGTGGAAAACATTGTAATCTAAGACTAAGGGTTAGCATACTCAGCCATACGAAGCCTACAACATCATTGGAATTCTCCACACAGAGCTGTTTGAAAACATTTGGCAAACAACAGGTCAATCTGGCAAAAGTGACACTTGGACAATGTCAAAAAAAAAAGTAAATCAACTTTTTTTTTAAAGCTGATGCAAAGGAAGCATTAAGACCATAAATATCGGCCGGGCGCAGTGGTGCACGCCTGTGCTCCCAGCGGCTTGGGAGGCGGAGGCAGGACGATCGCAAGTTCGAGACTAGAGGAAGTCTATGTAATTTAGTGAGACCCCGTCTCAGGAAGTAAGGAAAAAAAAAAGGGCTGGGGGTGCAGCTCAGTGGTCCAGCACTTGCAAAGCATGCAGGCGTGAGGCCCCAGGATCAACCCCCAGTATCACAAAAAAAAAAAAAAAAAAAAAAAAAGGGGGGCTGGAGGTGCAGCTCAATGGTCCAGCACTTGAAGAGCATGCAAAGCCTGAGGCCCTGGGTTCAAACCCCAGTACTACAAAAAAACACAAAAAATAAGAAACAAAACAAAAAGCCCCATAAATATCTAGTTGTTTCTCTTTCCATCCTTCTTCCTCAGTCTAAGTGTAGGCACACTGCAGGCAACTGGCCAGCAAGTATACCCTGAGCTTAGGTTACCACAGACGAGCCATTCCAAAGGCTGGTATTATTAATCAGAATTCCAAAAATATTGGCAATGTCAACTATAATGCCTAAGGAACAAAAGCTAGTAATGATCAAGGATTTTTAAAGCATTTTTTTTAAATGTATGAACTTGAACTTGACAGGAAGAAAACACATGTATAAAGCAACAGTCTTTAGTTTACTATTTGAAACTTGCAAAAAGCTAGCCACAGGGGCACACGCCTGTAATCCCAGAAACTCGGGAGCCAGAGGCAGGGGGATTTCGAGTTCAAGGCCAGAGGCAGCCTGTGCAATTTAGTGTCTCTAAGTAAAAAATAAAACCGGGGCTAAGGGGTGCAGTTGAGTGGTAGAAGACTTGCCTAGCAAGCTCAAAGCCCTGGGTTCCACCCTCAGGATTGGGAAAAAAAGGGGTCGGGGTGTAATATGCAGGGTCAATCAATCTTGACAGATGGCATAACAGTTGTACTTTAATTTCAGAAAGTTATTTTAGAAATTACTTTTAAATACTATTTTATAATGTAGGAATAGTCACATTTCATGAAAGTAGAGAAAAATGTGCATGAATGCTTTTTGTGTGCACTTCTGCATTTAAAACAGCAAGGAAGATGAATTCTCTTGAATGCAAATAGCCCCAAGACAGAAAAAGCAGCAAAAATCCACAAAAACAGGAAAAACAAGAGAGAGAGAAAGAAAGAAGCTTGGGCTCAGGTACTCACGTGAGCAGGTCAACATTTCTCCCAGAACTTAATTGAGGAAGTCAAACAACTCCACGTGACCAACTCCTAAGTGTACCAGACACTTACCAGCAGGCCACAAGGGGGTGTATTCAGAAGACGCAAGAGGGCAAACCCCCCCATGTGCGAATACCCCTCAACAAAATGTAAAACCCTCTGATAAAATCTGGGCGGGAAATGCAAGGAGAAGATGGCTTAGTGACTCCAGTTTCTAACTTGGGAAAGCCTTTGAAAACAGTTTTCCCGAGCCAGGCGCAGTGGCGCACCCCTGTAATCCCAGAGGCTCAGGAGGCGGAGGCAGGAGGATCGCAAGTTTGAGACCAGACGCAGTCTGCGTAACTTAGCGAGACCCTGTCTCAAAAAGTAAAAAAAGTGGGCTGGGGGCGCAGCTCAGTGGTCCAGCACTGGCAAAGCATGCAGACGCGAGGCCCTGGGTTCAACCCCCAGTACCGCCAAAAAAAGAAAAAAGTTTTCCTCAGATTCAGTGGAGGTGCTCGAAAGGCAGGAAATATTCTTTGAAAATGAAAATAAGCATTCCCTCAAACATGAAGGATTTTTTTTTTCTTTTTCTTTGCTGGTGGGGACAGACCCCAGGCCTCACGGGGGATGGGCAGGCGCTCTACCACGAAGCCACATCCCCAGGCCCACGGAATCTCTTCATGAAGGAAATTCCCAGTGGAACTTACATATATCTGCTTTCTCCTGTATCTCTGGAATAAGTTATACATGATGGAGCCGCCGTGCAGCTCGGTGAGGGAGGCCATGTCGTCCACGCCCTCTTCATCCGTGGGGTGCATCGCAGTCACCTTCTGGTGGGTAATTGTGTTCTGCTTGTAAGTGAACACCTGAGAAAGGGAAATAAATTCAACTGTTTAGTCAGGAATAAGTGATTTGCACAGAAGATTCGCAAACTGACAATACAATCTCAGGGCAATTTTGGCACAAGATCCTAAATTAAAAATACACTGCACAAAACTTTGTCATTTTCTTTCTTTCCTTCCTACCCTCCCTCCCTCCTTTCTTTCCTTCCTTCCTTTACTGGGGAGTTGAGGCCAGGGCCTTGCAGGTGCTAGGCAAGTGCTCTACCACTGAGCTGCATCCCCAGTCCATGTTTTATTTTGAGACAGAGTATCACTAAGTTGTGCAGGTTGCCTCTGGCCTCAAACTTCCGATCCTCCTGCCCTAGCCTCCCAAGTTTGTGATCCTCTTGCCTTAGCCTACCAAGTTGCTGGGATTACAGGGATGTAACATGGTGTTGCCTGCATCTGTAGCACTGTGGCTTTTGATCCCCGTCAGATCTCAGAAGCTAAGAAGGACCGGGCCTGGTTAGTACTTGGATGGGAGATCACCTGGGAACACCAGATACTGTAGGTTTGGGAGAAGGACCCAGAAACCCACTCCCAAAAATCAATCCACCATCGAAAACCCTATGAATAGCAGAGAAGCACTGACAATAGTGTTTCGCCTGTTGCACATAGGGTTGCTATGAGTTGGATACTGACTCGAGGGCACCTAACAACAACAACAACATGGTGCCTGGCAAGTACTCTTTCATTTTCTATATGTACCCATATATTTCCAAAGAAGCAATTAGTTTGACAGTTGCTATTAGTTCAAGTACCAGCCATCTTTTAGGAGTTATAGAAATTATAAATTTATAGTTCACCTTTCTGCACATTTCTCCAACCGACATAAATCAGTAACAGTTTAAAAAAACTGGCTAAGTTTTAAACAGTAATTTGGTTTCATATTGGGTCACACAGCAGTTTCAAAGTTTCATAGAAAACTTCCCAAATTTAAGTATGCATAATTTAAGTGCTAAGTAGTTTAAGTATGATATAAACTCATATTTGTTACATAAATATTCCCTATATCTGTTCAAAGGTTGGAATACATGATCACATCAATGTTTAGAAAATATGCTTGGACAATATTCCCTCTCAATGAAGACACACAGCATTTGTGTGATTATTTATGTATTTTTTATTTATTGTAGTAATGAGGGGGTTGAACCCAGGGCCTCACATATGGTGAGCACACGCTCTACCACTGAGTTGCATCTCCAGCCTTCCTGTATTTTTTATTTTATTTATTTTTAGCAGCACTGCAGGGCTGAACCCTCTCACCTATTTTACAAGTTCTGTACCACTGAGCTGCCCTCCTTTATATTTTTTACCTTGAGACAGGCTCTTATTAAGTTACCAAGGCTGCCTCTAGCCTCAAACGTGTGATCCTTCTGCCTCCACCTCCTGTGTCACTAGGACTACAGGCAGGCACCACTGAGGCCAGCTTTTTTATTTATTTTGAGACAGGGTCTTGCTGAGTTGGCCAGGCTGCCTCTGGCCTCAGACTAGTGATCGGGCTGCCTCAGCCTCCTGAGGTGCTGGGATTAAGGCCTATGCCATGGTGCCCTGCTTCCTGTGACTTTTAGGCAAAATCAGCCCACTTTCAGATTTAAACTGAAACTGGATCTTTTATTTCACAAACTATAGTCCTTAAAATTCCAAACAGCAGCAATGAGTGCTGCATACAGTTGGTAGCATGAACAATAAAGTGACTGATATTGCCAGATTGATAACTGAATTTAATATGTCTTTCTCAAAATCTACTCAATGCTGGGCACTGTGGCGCACCGCGTAATCCCAGTGATTTAGGAGGCAAAGGTCGGAGGGTCGCAAGTTCAAGGCCAGAGCTGTCTTGTTTAACTTGGCAAGACTCTGTCTCAAAATAAAAAGGGACTTGGGGTGCAGCTTTGTAGGAAAGCACTTGCAAAGTATGTGAGAGGTCCTGGGTTCAACTCCCAAATACTGCCAAAAAAAAAAAGAAAAATCTACTCGGTGTTCTTTTATCATATTTGATTTGGTATAGGAGTTGTTGTTGTTAGGTGCCATCAAGTCGGTATCCCACTCATAGCAACCCTACATACAACAGGCGAAACACTATTGTCAGTGCTTCTCTGCCGTTCATAGGGTTTTCAATGGCGTATTGATTTTTGGAAGTAGGTTGCCGGGTCCATCTCCCAATCTTACAGCACCTGGCTGTTTCCAGGCGGTCTCCCATCCAAGTACTAACCAGGCCTGGCCGTGCTTAGCTTCCGAGATCTGACGGGATCGGATGCCACAGGGCTACAGCTGCAGACTTGGTATAGGAGTAAGCACAGCAAACTGAGCGCCATTAGTTGAACAAAGTTTGACCCGCCTTCCACACAAACGCATACAGTAAAGTCACGTGATTATGGATTCTCCATGTTTACTCCTTTACTCATTGGTTACTTTTTGTTTATTCTTTACAGCGTTGAGGACTGAACCCAGCGCCTCAGGGATGCTAGCCAAGCACTCTACCAATGAGGTACATCTTCAGCTCCTATTTGTTACTAGGTTTTATACTATTTGTATTGCAATCAGCTTTTAAAGTAAGCAAAAATGTCACAAGTTTAAAAATGAAAAAAACCAAGGATCTAAGTAACATGAGAAACACACCGCTTTCATGTGTACCTACTTGCATGCACACACATGCACACAAAACAATTTCCTGGAATAACCTTTGCAGGACTCTCTGATTGAAGATTCTATTTTTAAATATCAACCAGCTGCCTGCACGGCAACAAATGGCATGTTATTGCAAAAGAGAATAATACGGTAGGAATTGCAAAAATACCAACCCCGTGGCTTTCCTAAGCCATGACAAAGTGGCATGTTTTATTTTCCTGGAGAGAAATTAAAATGTTAGCAGTGTGGCATTTCTGTCACACGAACCACAAAAGTTGGTCAAAAGCAGTCCTGAGGAACTGCTCGAGGCCAGCCCAGGGACCCACCCAGGCCTCCTGGGGAGCAGCCACCGACCACAGCTGCTGTGGAGCTCAGACATCCACCAGGACCCCAGACATCCCAGCAGCCCCGCCTCACGGTAGAGGGGCCAAGGCTGCCATGTGAGCACTCACAAGGCCGGGCAGAGGCCCGGGGCTGCCGAGGCAGTGCAGGGTGGGGTGTACCACATCCAGAAAAACAAGTCCTAAAGGAAAAGGCACCAGGACATTCCAGAATGCAAAACACACGACTTTCTGTTTAGAGTCATAACCACCATGCGAGAGAACGAGAAAGAGGCAGGGACTCGGGCCAAATGGAGACGCAGCCCCAGACAGGAGGGGGCTGAACCCCTCCGCCCTTCCCTTGCCTGCCTCACCCCTGACGCCAACCCAGGCAGGTGTTCCAGAAACACCTCAGTTGAACCTGGTACTCGGGTCCTCATAGAAAGTGATGAAGCCGGGTGCAGTGGCGCACGCCTGTAATCCCAGTGGCTTACGAGGCGGAGGCAGGAGGATCGCAAGTTCAAGACCAGAGGCAGTCTGCGTAACTTAGTGAGACCCTGTCTCAAAAAAGGAGGCAGAGGGCTGGGGGTGCAGCTTAGTGGTCCAGCACTTACAAAGCATGCAAGCTCGAGGCCCTGGGTTCAACCCCCAGTACCCCCAAAATAAGAAAGTGACAAAGAGCGCAGTAAGAGGCAGAGCATGCCCGGCCTGGTCAAGCCCTGGTAAATGAGGCGTGGAACGGTGGTCTGGGGGAGCTTATGTGGCCTCTCCGAGGGTCTCACCCCAACTCTGTTGCCTGAAGCACGTGCCAGCCTAATGCGAGTAACCTCCAAAACCACCTTCTGGGACAGAGGAGAGGATTTCAAGGCCAACACAGCCATCTCCAGCCCAACCCACCAGCACCCAGTGCTTCCCATTCTGAGACTAACTCTCTCACCACTTAGCACTCTGCGCATGCTCTATTTGCGTTGTTTGGTGGCATCGAGTCAGGTCCAACTCAGGGACTCCAAGTGCAGCAAACCAAACACTCCCAGATACAGTGCCATGCCGGGCACCATGTCAGTGCTTCTCTGCTATTCATAGGGTTTTCAATGGCAGATTGTTTTTGGGGAGTGGGCTTCTAGGTCTTTCTATAGGGAGCAACCCAAATTTGAAGACAGAAATGATTGAGAATACTAATGTTTTTATCTGTGCTTACACTGATTCTACCTTCTGGAAAAGATCATATATACCCTATACCAGTCACATACACACACACATACACACATACACAATGACTAAATTTTTATGTCATAGGTAAACCTTTCATTGTTCTTTTAAATGCACTGAGAACAGTAACAATGCATGAGCCCAAATGAATAGCTCAGAACTAGACACACAGTCACTGAAAAAAATGTCTATATTCTGCAAACAGAGTTCTCCACTTCATGTGTTTTACTTCCCCATATTTTGAGGAGCACCTTATGGAAAAACATGGCCATGCGGCTACTCTAGGACGGAGGAAATAAAGACAACCAGAAGTATTCCTTCCTGAGACCTCAGGAAGAGAGAATCACAGTGAGAGGCAATAGTTACATGAAAAAGGAGGCTATGGACACAAAATCAGGCGCACCTTCATCTTCAATGTGACATCTCTACTTTTCAACACTTTAAACAGGTCTTTTGCAACAGCCTTTCCCCAACGCAATGTGGTGTTTAATTTCTTGACTGCCACTTCCATGGGTGATGATTGTAGAACCAGGTAATGCAAAACCTTGGACAGCCTCCTTTGGGAAAAGCTCTTGCAAAAGACCTTTCTAAAGTGCTGAAAAGTAAAGATGTCACATTGAAGACAAAGATGCACCTGACTCATGCCATGGTATTTTCAGTCCCATCACATGGTTGTGAAAGCTGGACACTGAATAAGGGAGACTGGAGAGAAGAATTGATGCTTTTGAATTATGGTGCCAGAGACGAATATTGAATACACCATGGATTGCCCAAAGAATTAACAGATCCATCCTAGAAGAAGTACAACCAGAGTACTCCTTGGAAGCAAGGACAGTTAGACTGCATCTTATGTATTTTGGACATGTTGTCAGGAGGGACCAACCCCTGAAGAAGGACACCATGTTTAGGAGAGTGGCAGGTCAATTAAAAAAGGAAGACCCTCCACTAGATAGATTGACGCAGTGACTGCAACAGTGAGCTTAAATATCAAAAAGATCATGTGCCTGGCACAGAGTCGGGGACTGTTTTATTCTGTTGTACATAGGGTCACTATGAGTTGGCTCCAACTCGATGGCACCTCTACCCCCACTACCACCCCCATGAACAGCAAAAAGAAACATTAGGTCAAGATACAGAGTTCCAACTTCTCAAAAAAATGACTATTTTAAAGAAAAAAAAAGTGGGATAGTAGACGAAAATGTATTTGTGACGAGAAAGCAAGGGTGGCCATCCATCCAGAGTTGGGCTAACATTGGTGAAGATCTTAGAAAAGGGTCTGGCACACAGAGCTGTCTGAGAAACTCAAAAACTCAGAAAATCCTTTCGAGCCAATATATTTCTCTCCCACTGGTGCTAAGTAGTTTAATTTGGTTAGGCACTGAGAATAGAACTTACATTTCAATTCAGGGGAAGGAAGGAAAAAAGCCAATATGAAGCAAATCTACAGTATCACAGACACACAAATGACAGTAAGCGGGGACTGAGCAGTGCCAAAAGGAGCTGTTTCCTATCACATATTTGAGGACAGCCTCGCTTCGAGGTTAATCCACAAAGGAGAAGCAGTGTGGAGGTGAGGGCTAGTACCGGCCCCTGCTTGCTGGTGCCTTAATGCACTGCTGGCTGAATGAACATGTGATTTAATGTGGGAAGATTTACAGGATTAGCAAGAACCACAACATCATTCAATATTTTTCCAAGAGAGACTCTCGGACGATCAAAAGTCATTTCTGTGTGCATCAGTTCATTGGCGGGTAGCTGTGCAAGATTACTTTTAGAGTAGAGAAGAAAATCTTGAGTCTAAAGAGTGGGGCTTTTTTGTGTGTGTGTGTGATACTGGGGGTTGAACCCAGGGCCTCGTGCCTGCATCCTCTGCAAGTGCTGGACCACTGAACTGCACCCCAGCACATTTTTTTACTTTTTGAGACAGGGTCTCGCTAAATTACACAGACTGTCTCTGGTCTCGAACTTGCAATTCTCCTGCCTCCACCTCCCGAGCCGCTGGGATTACAAGCATACGCCACTGCGAGTGGGGCTCTTAACAGCCCTTTTTTTCAGGAAGAAACGAGGCCCATGATATCGTATCAAGATGTATTTCTGAAACCCTGACTCTAAATAAACTGAGCCACTTCAATAGAGCAAATACCAGGAGAAAGGTGGCAGGGTTAGGAAATGAGCAAAGTATTGGAAAATGGTTGCTGTTGTTAGGTGTTAAATCTGACTCATAGCGACCCTCACAGGGCTTTCAATGGCTGATTGCTTCGGGATTGTTTGGGAAAGTAGACTGCCACATCCTTCTCCCACTTTTGCGGTGCTGGGGATTGAACCTGGGTCCTCAGAATGTATAGAGCCGTGCTCTACCCACAGAGCTAAACTCCAGCCCATGGAAAATTAATAGACAGGAAATCAAGTGCGAGAAAATGAGGCCGTGAAACATATAGCCTCCATTGTGGGTCACAAGATTGGCTGGATTCCCATGCAACTACAACAAAGAAAGGCAATCAACACCACGGGAAAACCAGCTCAGAGGCTCAGCCAGCCCTTGTCCACTCCTCCATGAAAAGGGAAGTTGTTGTTGTTGTTAGGTGCCGTTGAGTTGGTATCCGACCCTGCGTACAACAGGGGAAACACTATTGTCAGTGCTTCTCTGCTGTTCATAGGGTTTTCAATGGCAGGTTGATTTTGGGAGGGGGCTGCAGGGCCCGTCTCCCAAGCCTACAGTGTCTGGTGTTCCCAGGCAGTCTCCCATCCAAGTACTAACCAGACCCAACCTGCTTAGCTTCCAAGCTCTGATGGGATCAGATGCCACAGGGCTATGGCTATAGGTGGAAAACAGAAGAGGCATGGATAATTACTGACAGAAAACATGGCTGGGCCCTCATTTTACTTTTCACTTCAAGAACAGTATAGACGCCAGGCATGGTGGGGCATACCTGCAATCCCAGCAGCTTTGGAGGCTGAGGCAGGAGGATTGCAAGTTAGAGACCAGAGGCCACAGGCAGTTTGCGTAACTTAGTAAAACCTTGTCTCAAAAAAAGAGAGAAGTACAGATGTTGCAAAGAAACCCACTGTGCCTGTGAGACAGTGTTTAAGAGAATCCAGTGATATTTACAGATTCCTTTCATTGCAAGTGTTAGGAGCCCTCTGTCATGAAACCTAACTCTTCCAACTGAAGAGGAATAAAAAGGAGAAAAGGCCTGATCTGATCACCAGATGGGACACAGAACAGCCTCAACTGTGGCAACTTCATCTCGCATTAGCCTAGAATTTCTTTCAGAGCCGTGGCCCTCAATTGAGTGTCCTCTTCCCCTCATTCGGCAATGTCTGGGAACACTCTTGGTTATCATAGCTTGGGGGAGGGGAGGGAGCGGTCCTGGCGCTGAGTGGGTAGAGGCAAGGAATGCTGCCAAGCCTTAAGCTCCCACCCAGGCCCAGTGCCAAGGCTGAGACACCTGGGTCCAGCGATGCCCCAACATGCCCAGCAACCAGATGCTACGCAGACACTGGGGAAAAAAATGGAGGCAATGAGCGAAAGCCGTAAGCAAAACTTATCCCTAACACACATAAAGGCAAACATTGAAAAAAACACCAAAGAAATAAAAACATTGAGCAGAGGTAACTCAAAATCAACATGGCAATATCACGTAATTTAGTTTTTGATTCTTCTTCACCAGACCCAAGTCAAGAAGAATGATGAGGCTGGGTGCAGTGGCGAATGCCTGTAATCCCAGTGACTTGGGAGGCAGAGGCAGGAGGATCGCTAAATTCGAGGCCAGGGGCAACCTGCGTAACTTAGTGAGACACTGCCTCAAGATAAAACGTATTAAAAGGCAGAGGAGTGCAGCTCAGTGGTAGGGTGATTGCAAAGAATGCATGAGGCCTTGGCTTCAATCTCACAATATCACAAAAAATAAATAAAAAAATAAATAAAAGAAGAGCAATAAGGAGAAGGATTTGTAGGCACTGCAGTTTGCTTGGCTTTTGTTAGGCTCCTTTCCCCACCTGCGCCGCACCACAGTTGCGCAATACGGTCCACACCATGGCTGCTCCCGAGAACATCCTTTGCGCCTTCCTGGCGAGGCTCTTGTACCTCTGCTGTGTCTGCACTGCTGTCACCTGCTGCTCTATTTCAGGTCTCAGCACAAACGTTGTCCTCTCAGGTGACACCAGCGGTCTTGCCCGAGGACCTGCTGCCCCTTACTCTATCCTGACAGCGGTCCTCACATCCCCTTATGCCAGCTTGTATTCACTTGTCCATCACCTTCCTTAAAAATCACCACCACTTCCACGCTGAGAGCTCCCCATCCGCAACCTTCAAACTCTTCTGACCAAAACCCCAGGGAAAAACAGATTTTTCCACCGTGAACTACTATACGGCTTCGTAAAAGTTTCATAAAATAACATACTATCAGAATGGCTATGGTTTGAACGTGTCCCAAAGGTGTATGTGTTAGAAACGTATTCCACACATTCATATGTTAACAGGATTTGAAGGTGTGGCCTTTGGGAGGGGTTATGGTTTGGATGTGCCTGTAGACATACCACTGTGGCGTCCCATCACATCACATCTGGGAAGCTAAGCAGGGTTGGGCATGGTTAGTACCTGGATGGGAGACCATCTGCGAACACCAGGTGCTGTAGGCTTGGGAGATGGACCCACTCCCAAAACAGTCCACCACTGAAAACTCTATGAATAGCAGAGAAGCACTGACAACACTGTTTCGCCTGTTGTACATAGGGTCATAGGGTTGCTGTGAGTCAGACACCAACTCAACAGCACCTAACAACATTCCTACCATAAGGCAAGAAAACACAGCACATTCTATAGGGAAATAATCAAGAGTTTAGGGAGCAAAAGCCAGGCGTGGTGATACACACCTATAATCCCAGGGACTCAGGAAAAGGTGACAGGATTATGAGACTCTGACTCAAATTAAAAAATAAAAAAAGGGCTGAGGTTGCAGCTCAGTGGGAGATGAGTTATAGGGAGCAGAGAGGAGGAGCCCGGCTCTGGACAAGGGCCAGAGTGCCAGCTGTGGGGAGGAGGGGCAGGCTAGAGGCAGGGGCACACAGCAGCTCTACATTTTTTGTAACAATTATGTCCTGTGAGACACTCAATTTAAAAAACTCTTGGACCCCAGGCACAGTGGTGCACGCCTGTAATCCCAGCGGCTTGGGAGGTGGAGGCAGGAGGATGGCAAGTTTGAGACCACAGGCAGTCTGCGTAACTTAGCAAGACCCTGTCTCAAAAACTAAAAAATGGGCTGGGGTTGCAGCTCAGTGGTCCGGCATTTGCAAAGCATGCAAATGCGAGGCCCTGGGTTCAACCCCCATTACCGAAAGAAAGGAAAAAAAAAAAAAAAAAAACTCTTGGACACAACACTTTCTTATTTTAACCCCTTCGCATGAATTTGCCTGGCCTGGTTTAGACACCGCCTGGGGATGCCGCTCTTACCTTCCTCCTTTTCTTCATGTACTGGATCAGTTAATGACAAGCTAAAGGGATGACCTATGACAAACTCTATTAAGATATTTGCCCCCTGGTATGTGGCTACCATGAGCAACCACGTAAATGAACACGAGCTCCCTCACTTAAGCTTTCCATGGCTGGTGTATGCTCTGAGCTTTCCGTGGCTGGTGTATGCTGAGCTTTCCGTGGCTGGTGTATGCTGAGCTTTCCGTGGCTGGTGTATGCTCTGAGCTTTCCGTGGCTGGTGTATGCTCTGAGCTTTCTGTGGCTGGCATATACTCTGAGCTTTCCTTGGCTGGTGTATGCTGAGCTTTCCATGGCTGGTGTATACTCTGAGCTTTCTGTGGCTGGTGTATACTCTGAGCTTTCTGTGGCTGGTGTATGCTCTGAGCTTTCCGTGGCTGGTGTATGCTGAGCTTTCCGTGGCTGGTGTATACTCTGAGCTTTCCGTGGCTGGTGTATGCTCTGAGCTTTCCGTGGCTGGTGTATGCTCTGAGCTTTCCGTGGCTGGTGTATACTCTGAGCTTTCCGTGGCTGGTGTATACTCTGAGCTTTCCGTGGCTGGTATATGCTGAGATTTCCGTGGCTGGTGTATGCTCTCCCAGCTCTGTGATTGTAGTCGGCCCTCTGTATCCACAGATTCCATATCTGCATTCAACCAACCACAGAGCGAAGACACTCAGGAAAAAATTTAGGTCTGCACTAAACATGTGCAAATATTTTTTATTACTCCCTAAGCAAAACAGTATGATATAACTATTTGTATAGCTTTTACATTGTATTAGGCGTTACAGGGAATCTAGAGATGATTTTGCCTGCAGCCGTAGCCCTGTAGTGTCCAATTCATTAGATCTCAGAAGATAAGCAGGGTCAGGCCTGGTTAGTACTTGGATGGGAGACCTCCTGAGAACATCAGGTGCTGTAGGCTTGGGAGAAGGACCTGGCAACCCACTCCCAAAAATCAATCCGTCATTGAAAACCCTATGAATAGCAGAGAAGCACTGACAACAGGGTTTCGCCTGCTGTACATAGGGTCGCTATGAGTTGGACACTGTTCACAGCACCTAACAACAAGAGACAATTTAAAGTATATGGAGGATACACATGGGTTATATGCACATACTATGCTAGCATATGTAAGACACAGGAGTATCCATGGACTTTCACAGCCCTGTGGGTTCCTGGAACTGATCTGAGGACACTGAGGGATGCTATTGTTGTTAGGTGCCCTCAACTCATTCCTGACTCACAGTGACCCTTACAGGGTTTTCAATGGCTGATTGTTTTGGGATTGCCTCAGGAGTGGATTGCCACGTCCTTCTCCCATTTTTGCAGTCGTGGGAATCAAACTCAGGGCCTCAGAGACTACAGAGCAGTGCTCTACCAATTCAGCTAAATCCCAGCCAGAGGGATGGCTGTACTCTGTACTAAGTAACTTACACGGTTATCATGGTTCTTTGCAACCAAAGTAATCACCTAAGGATCGTTAGGAAGAGTCTAAGCAGGAAATGATCTACCTAACTGCACATCTGTCTCAGCCTACTGTTCTGGCTGTTGCCTCAGGACACCAGGCAAAGTATCTGGGGTAAAAGCATGCAAGTTCCACTAGAAAGTTATCCCAAAATCCAACCAAAAGCTAACTTACACATGTTTATTCTCCTGGCGTGCAGGCAAAAGACAGCAACAATGTCTTGCTTTCAGTTCAACTTTGTCTTACTGTCTGAATTACCATGACCCAGAGAATTATAATTATCATTATATAAGTCAATATTCTATTCCTTTAATCTCTTTGTTTAAAGTAACCAACTCAATATAGATAAAATAAAAATTGCTATTTTTCAAAGATTCAAATTAGTGTAAGATTAGGTCATTTAAGTTGTCATCGGATTTTCATGGCCCTGTGTATCACTTGGGTACCAAAATAAATTAGGACAGCTGGGCTGAGGCACTGGGTGCTTATTAAGTGCTGTCTGCCTGCATCAGGTATATTCGTACAAGTACCTCACTTGATCTTCAGAAGTATAGGAGACACTGTTGCTCATTTGTTAAATGTTGAATTCACATAGGATCAGAGTAGTTAGGGAACCTGCCCAACAGCACACAGCGCAGTTGGCATTTGATTCCTGTGTCTCTGGGAGAAGCTGGCATGGTGGAGTCAGATCATCAAGGGACACTTGTTGAATTCCAGCTCTGCCACTTACTGTCTATGACCTCCAGGGACATTCTTCCACATCTCGGCTGATTTTCAAGTGTGTCCAGTGCAGGCCTTGCATCTCCATACCAAGATACTAAGAAGACTAGAGCTGGGTGGGGGTCAGCTCTTCACCCAGCACCTGATTCTATCATCCCATTAGTCCTCCATTGTTACGCACTGTTCATCTTCTGCACTGAATCTTTTTTTTTTGTTTTTTTTTTAGCAGTACTGGGGGTTGAACCAGGGCCTTGCGCTTGCTTGCATGCTTTGCAAGTGCTGTGCCACTGAGCTGCCGCCTCCTGCCCATTTTTTTTTTTTAACTTTTTTTTGAGACAGGGTCTTACTAAATTACGCAGACTGCCTCCGGTCTCCAACTTGCGATCTTCTTGCCTCTGCCTCCTGAGCTGCAGGGATTACAGCGTGCGCCATAGCGCCTGGCTATCTTCTGCACTGATTAGAGTTCAGGGGAGAGGGTGCTGTGCCAAAATCAGGAACGTGAGAGCCAATGGCTCACCAAGGGCCAAAGGGGATGGAGTGAAAAGAAAAGCATCCCAAAGGCCCTTAGAAGGACAGAGCAGGGAGGCGAGAGGGCTCATTCTGTAGGACTTTCCTGGACACTGCATTTAGCCTCACTTGTTTTTTCCATTATTTTTCTTTTCTTTCTTTCTTCTTCTTCTCCCCCCACCCCAGTATTAGAGGGTTGAACCCAGGGTCTCACGCATAC
>VMDO01006586.1:0-12500 GCA_007922755.1 Pedetes capensis
AAAAAAAAAAAAAAAAGAAACCCTATGAATAGTAAAGAAGCACTTACATAATGCTGGGAATGGCTCAGTATAGGGGATCGTTTCATTCTGTTATATATAAGGTCACTATGAGTCAGACCTGACTCAGTGGCACCTAACAACAAGAAGAAAAATATTGTGTGTGTGTACATACATGTTTTTATTTTTTTCAGAGAATCAAACTAACGCCTTGTCCATGTTAGGCAAGCACTTACCAATGAGATATTTTTAAAATGTCAAGGGGCTCCAAAGTTATAATTTCTCTGGACTCTCTCATCACACACACTCCTAGAGTTATATACCTCCTTTAACTCAAATTACTATTTACAGACAAAACTTAATTTACAACCCCATCTTCCCCCAAATCTTTCCTCTACTGGGTTCACTCTACTAACAGTTGGAATACTAATATTCAACAGCCTATGACACATGCATGAGAAATCACCTCCTCTCTCCCTTATCCTCACTCCATGTGCCAAGTTAATGAATTTGTATCTCTAAGCTCTAGAATCCATAAGCTTCTCTCTACCAATTCCTTAGAAAAGGAATACAACAATTTTCAACTATATTACTTTACTGTGTGTTTTCCCTATCTCAAATCTTGTACCAAAATAATCTTTCTGAAACTTATTTCTGATTTGTCACTGAACTTGCCCCCTCACAAACTGATATGTAGAATGTAAAATGGTATCACCACTTGAACAAATTGCTTAACATTGTCTTAAAGTTAAACATACATCTGTTCTATGACCCACTAATTCCATCCCTGGTTATTTACCCAACAGACATGAAAATGCATGTATACAAAATGATTCATAATCAAATGGTAATTGCAACTTTACTCATAATAGCCAAATTGAAGAATGAGTAAACAAGTTGCAGTATATTTATACAGATTAATAAATACAGATTAAAAAGAACAAATTACTGACATGTGCAACAACATGGATGAATTTCAAAAGCATCTTGTTGATGGCTGGGGATGTAGCTCAGTGACAGGGTGCTGCTTAGCAAGCAGGAAGCCCTGGATTCAATGTGGGGAAGGGGCTACACAACATGTTGATCAAAAGAAGCCAGACACACACAAACAAAAATATACTGTCTGATTCCATTTATGTGAAGTTCAAAAATGAGAAAAACGAATCTACGATAAAAGACATTAAAACAGTGGGATTAATTAACTTAAGGAACTATGAGGGTGGGGGATTTCATAGGAGTACATGCTTACCAAAACTCACTGAATTATAAAGATCTGTATATTTCACCACACAAATTTTATCTCAAAAAATTTGAGCCAGACACTTTAACTCACACCTGTAGTTCCAGCTACTTCAGAGTCTAAAGCAAGAGGACGGCTTGAGCCCAGGAGTTTGGGACCAGCCTGGGCAATATAGCAGATCCATTTCATAAAAAAAAAAAAAAAAAAAAAAAAAGGTCATCAATATAAATGACATTATAACTGGGAATATAGCGCCATGGCAGAGCAAGTACTTAGCATGCTTGAGGGCCTAGTTTTAATACTCAGCACCAGAAAAAAAAATTTTTTAAGCAAATATTAAGATTTAAAGGTCTGGGATTTAGCTCAGTTGGTAGAGCGCTGCGCTGCAGTCTCTGAGGTTCCAAGTTCAATTCCCAGCACCAAAAAAATGGGAGAAGGACCTGGCAATCCACTCCCAAGGCAATCCCGAAACAGTCTGCCATTGAAAACCCTATAAGGGTCCCTATGAGTCGGATACCGACTCGACGGCAACTAACAACAACTAGATTTAAAACTTTTACTTCATTCAATATTTTTTCCTTAACTAGTTACAAAAAAGTCTTAAGATTTAAGACAAATTAAACTATCACTAAACTGCCCTTTAAAACAGCCAGATGATCTAGGGCACACCTGTAATCACAGCAACTCAAGGATGTGGCAGGAGGATAGCAAGTTTGAAGCCAGAAGCAGAGTGCACAACTTAGCGATGGAGATGCTGTGTCAAAACAAAAAATATTTTAAAGGGGGATGGGAGTGCCACTCAGTGGTAAAGCATTTGCCTGCGATCAACTGCCCTGTCAGTACAGAAACAAAAAAAATTATTCAAGAACATATCAACTTTCCTTGGTTTATAGATCCTGCAAGCAAGAAATTTTGTTTGTAAAATATAGATAGATATCCTTATCATCCCAATAACTATCACTATGCTTGATATATAAAAGATGCTAATTATGTGTTATCTTTGGTATTTCTTGATTTATTACAATGCTTACCCCATCATTGAATTTTCAGGTCATTTATCTACTCATTTCATATGTTACAGATAAAATCTACCATCCTTGCTTGACAACCTCTATAACCTACTTCATCTATCAATCGAATTGATACTTCTCCATATATCCAAAAAGGCAGACAAGTTGAGTCTTTAATTTTGGGATCATCTATTACATGCATTCAAATGCATTGTTTTTCATGAGATTATTCCCTAAAATTCACCTTCAATTTACTTCAAGGTCTATCTTCTCACTAACAAATTATGGCTGTCTTCTACACTACCCTCATTTCTGATATACCAGAAGATATTACATTGTTCTATCTTTCTCATGTATCTGTTCAAATATCATAATACACAGCTCAGTGAAGCTACAATTTTATCCAGTATCTAGCAATACTGTTCTAATAAATCTACTGGCACAATTTATGAAAACTGAATTCATTTTTGATACAGCAAAAGATCCACACTAGGCCAAAGACAACAGCAACTAATCATTTGAGCATCAATTCAAAGTTAAAATCTGCATCCTCATTTCTATATCAATGCTTGCAAAGCTTTCCTAAGAACAAACAAAAATGAAACAATTTTTTTAAAATCACCCATAATAAAGCCAGTTCTGTTCTATTTCTCATCAAGATCCTTTCCAAGAACACAGGAACCAGCAGTTCCTCAAGGCAAGAGTCCTAATAATGAACTTACAAGACACTGAATACTAAAATGAACAATGAAAGTTCAGATAACATCCAGTTTAACCAGCTTTAGGGAACTTTACTTTTCGGCAGTACTAGGCAGCAGCTGAACCTGGGGCCTGGTGCATACTTTGCAAGCACTCTTCACATCCAGCCCCCTTTTGTATTTTTTAAGTTGAGATAGGGTCTCACTAAGTTACTCAGGCTGCCTCTGGCCTTGAACCTGTGATCCTCCTGCTTCTACCTCCCCAGTCATTGGGATTACAGGTGTGTGCCACTAAGCCCAGCTAACCTTTTTCAGAGTAAAGATGTGAGAACTAGTTTCATACAAAGAACAATTAACAGCTGGGTAATGTGGCACACATGCCTGTAATCCAAGTGACTTGGGAGGATGAGGCAGGAGGATCACAAGTTTGAGGCCAGAGGTAGTCTGCACAACATAGTGAGACCTCCTCTCAAAATGAAAACTAAAAATGGGACTGAAGGTGCAGCTCAGTGGTAGAGCATTTGCTTAGCATGTGTGAGGCCCTGGGTTCACCCCCCAGTACTACCAAAAAAAAAAAAATTAACCAGTACTAAACTCACATTGTCTTTGGCCACTTAAAAGGGTTAACTGGAATGATAGAGTGCTTGCCTAGCATGTGCCAGTCAAGGATAAACTACAAAGAGCACAGGCAAGGAAAGCTCTCTAGAAGTACAGAAACAAGAGGTGGAAATGCAAGAAATAAACACACCAGAAAAGCTGCAATAATGAGAAATAGGATAAACCTTTCGGAGCAAACTTAACAAGTCACACTCAACAGGTTCTATCTATAAAATACAAATTAATGAGTAAAGACTATTGTATCACCATAATGGAGATTTAGCTCAGTTGGTAAAGCACCGCTCTGCAGTCTCTGAGGTCCCAGGTTCAATTCCCAGCACCACTGCAAACATGGGAGAAGGCCATGCAATCCCCTCCGGAAGCAATCCTGAAATAATCAGCCACTGAAAACCCTATGAGGGTAGCTATGAGTCAGATATGACTCAACAGCACCTAACAACAACATCACCATGATAAATAGTAATTGCCAATGTTATCCTTGATCAATATCTTAAATTTTACATACAAACACAAAAGTAAAACAATTTGTGGTGAAGCAAAAAAAAAAAAAAAAAAAGATCAGTAAGGATTTTATGCAGTGATAAGCAGACTTTTGCATTTTATAATGCTTGTTAAAAAATAATTTGAGCAGCAACATAGGGCTGAAGGTTATGTTGCTAAATAATACCCCAAAAATCTGCTATTTAGCATCACTAACTTCATAAGGACATTTTAACAAAGAAAATGATAGATATAATTTAAAAGTAATTAAGCCAGGCATCGTGGTTCAGGTCTGTAATACCAGCACCTGGGGAGGTAGAGGCAGGAGGATCACGAATTCAAGGCCAGAGGCAGCTTGTGTAAATTAGCAAGACCCTGTCTCAAAATGTTGTTGGGTACCATTGACTCAAGTTTTCCTTCTCCCATTTTTGCAGTGCTGGGGATCAAATGCAGGTCCTCAGAAAGTGCAAAGCAACACTCTACCAACTGAGCTAAAGCCCAGTTCAAAAGTATGTTGTTGTTGTTAGACACCATTGAGTGGGGTCCAACTCACAGCCACTCTATGTACAACAGAACAAAACACTATCCAATGCTGTACCATGCCCAGCACTACTGTCAGTGCTTTTCTGTTATTCATAGGGTTTTCAATGGCTGATCGTTCCAGGATTGCATTGGGAGGGGACTGTCATGTCCTTCTCCCATTTTTGCAATGCTGGGGATCAAATCCAGGTCCTCAGAGAGTGAAGAACAGCACTCTACCAACTGAGCTAATTCCCAACCCCTTGTCTCAAAAATAAAAGAGTAAAAAATGGGCTGGAAGTGCAGCCTAGTATTACAGTGCTTGCAAAGCATGTGTGAGGAACCCCTCAGTATCACAAAAAAAGAGAACACCTTAAATTATACAAACTTAGTCTAAAAGAAACATTGATAATATTTACATCTCACCAAAAATTTTATGGTGAAAAATCTGTCTCAAAAAGGAACAACTGGTAGCTGGGCGTGGTGGAGCACGCCTGTAATCCCAGCGACTTGGGAGGCAGAGCCAGGAGGATTGCAAGTTCGAGACCAGAGGAAGTCTTCATAACTTAGCAAAACCCTGTCTCAGAAAGTAAGGAAAAAAATAAAAGGGCTAGGGGTGCAGCTCAGTGGTCCAGCACTTGCAAAGCATGCAGGCGTGAGGCCCCGAGACCAACCCCCACTACCACACACACACACACACACACACACACACACAGAGGAACAACTGGTAACATACAGACTTAGTTTTTAAAAAAAAACTAAACATAGCCCTTGCTCCCTGTGAGGGTACAGCGAGAAGGTACCATCTATGAGAAAATAAAAATAAAGAGTAACAAAGAATAACTAAGCTATTTGAGATACTTAACATAGAGGCTCTGATAGGAGGTCTTAATTAACATAAATTTCTGTTAACTATAAACTAAGCTCTCTACAATTTTAACAATACTTTCCTGCTCTTTCTTGTATAAAAACTTTCCATAAATAAAAAGTTCTAAATCCTGCTGGGTGCCATGGTGCACACCTATAATCACAGTTACTTTAAAGGCTGAGGCAGGAGGACAGCAAGTTAGAGACCAGAAACAGCCTATGCAACTTTGTGAGACCCTATCTCAGAATTAAAAATTAAAAGGGAGGGGCCCCCCCCCCGCAGGTCAGTGCTTGAGCACTTGTGCAGCAGGCATGAGACTCTGGGTTCAACCCCTTAGTACTGCCAAAAAAATTTATTTATTTATTTATTTATTTATTTATTTATTTATTTTTAGCAGTACTGAGTGTTGAACCCAGAGACTCATGCTTCCATATTTTGCAAGTGCTGTACCACTGAACTGCACCCCCAGGCTTTTTTTTTTTTTTTTTTTACTTTTTTGAGACAGGGTCTTGCTAAATTACGCAGACTGCCTCTAGTCTCGAATTTGTAATCCTCCTGCCTCCGCCTCCAGAGTCGCTGGGAATACAGGCATGCACCACCATGTCCAGCTAAAAAAAATTCTTAAGTACTACCTCTCCCTATGACAATAGCTGGATTTAAGAATCATTAATTGAAATAACAAAATCAGCACCACTTTTTAATAAATTTGGTTAATATTATAAGTATATAAGATGCATTATTCATTCAATGTTTAATGCACACATAGATTTCCAGACCCCTTCCAGATATCCACTGCCCAATCCATTTCTCTAGTTACTCATCCCTTAGGTTTCCCACATTTTAGGATGGACAATTACTTTACAGAAAGTATCAAGTAGCTTATTAGGCTGGCTTATCTTTAAAATCACTTTCAATTCTAAGATTATAAAATTCTTGGATAAGGAGTACTTTTAAAAAGAATACAGGAACACCTAAAGCAATGACACCTTGACCCAATAGTAGGTCCTTTTACTCCTGGCACCCTATCTAGATAACTGTAAAGTTGTTTTTTTTTTTTTTTTTCTTTTTGCCATACCAGGGGACTGAACCCAGGGTCTCGTGTGTATTTTGCAAGTGTTCTACCACTGAGCTGCATCCCCAGCCCCTTTTCTAGTTTTTATTTCAAGACTAGGTCTAAGTTACACAGACTGCCTCTGGCCTCGAACTCCAGAACCTCCTGCCTCAGTTCCCGGAATCACTAGGATTATAAGTGTGTTCCACTGCTCCCAGTACTGTAAAGAAATTTAAAATGTATTATCCCATAAGGTAGGAAATGAGAGCAGACATCAGATGGCAACACATTTTTGTATAATGGAAAGCAGATGGTGGACATTCAGTTTAAGATGTACACTGAACATACACATCAACTTTTACTTCCTCACAAAACTCTAATAAAACAAAGATAAAGGAAGTTTGTTCTTGTCATTATGATATGTTTCAGGACATAAACCATAAGTACAAGGAAAATGGAAATGGAGACAATAGCAACGAAATTTTGGAAGCTGGAAAGATGGATAACTGACTGAGTCAAAGATGGCCAAATTCTAAGTGAGCAAGGATGACAACAGAGAACAAATTCAATTTACAGAATCTTCAAATGGCTCAAGAACTGCCAGAACAAAGACAGGTTGTTGTTGTTGTTGTTGTTAAGTGCCGTCGAGTCGAGTCCGACTCAGCGACCCTCATAGGGTTTTCAATGGCTGACTGTTTCCGGATTGCCTTGGGAGTGGGTTGCAACGTCCTTCTTCCATTTTGTGGTGCTGGGAATTGAACTCAGGACCTCAGAGACTGCAGAGCAGCACTCTACCAACTGAGCTAAATCCCAGCCCTCAAAGACAGGAGAGGGATTAAAGAAAGAAAGGATCAGGGGAAAGTTAACCGTTGGAAACCTAGATCTCCTCCACACTGCTGAAGGGCCCCACCCTCAAGGTAGCACCTAAGTGAAGGGTATCTCAGAAGGGTAAACCATACATAGTGAAAGACATAAGCCTAACAAAAAGAAACAAATAATGTGACCCTATGTACAAAATGCTCCATAGCTCATTACCCAGCAACCTTCTTTTCTTGAGTTAGCAGATCACTGGCAAGTTGACCTCAACCTTTCAAACAGAATATTGAAATAGTCTCTGGGAAATCTGACCAGGCCAAAACAAAAGATATACACTGGAGATAGTCTCAAATGATCCAGCAAGACCAGTGGTTTTCAATCTTGGTCACATACTTGGTCACACACACTGCAGCAAAAAATTTAAATTTAAAAATTTTAAATTTAAATTTAAAAAATACTGATGCTAATCTATGAAGATGGAAATCAGAATAACGGTCAGTCACCTTTGGTCAGGGAACAGAGACAGGGAAGAAAAGTATGCCAAGGAATTTTCTAAGATTTTCACCATACTCTAAATCTTCTGTTAATTACATGGTCAAAATCATCAAACCATACATTTAAATTTTGCACTATATATATATATATATATATATACACACACACACACACACACACACACACACACACACACACATATATATATCTGCAGCCGTAGCCCTGTGGCATCCGATCCCGTCAGATCTCGGAAGCTAAGCAGGGTCGGGCCTGGTTAGTACTTGGATGGGAGACCGCCTGAGAACACCAGGTGCTATAGGCTTGGGAGATGGACCCGGCAACCCACTCCCAAAAATCAATCTGCCATTGAAAACCCTATGAACAGCACAGAAGCACTGACAATAATGTTTCACCTGTTGTACTTAGAGTTGCTATGAGTCGGATACCGACTAGATGGTACCTAACAACAAATAGATAGATATAGATATAGATATAGATATAGATAGATAGATAGAGAGAGAGAGAGAGAGAGATATCTCAATACCTACAATGTTTAAAAGTACTTCTACCTGGGTCCTATCCTTAGAGATTCTGATGTATTTGGACTAAGCAGCAGTAGGATTTTTTTTTTTAAGTTCTCCATGTGATTCTAATGTGACAGCCAAAGCTGAGAACCACTGCTTCAGATTCTAGATTATAGGATAAACCTGGAGGTAAGCCCTATTTACAAGCTCAGGGCTTCTAATTAGTTGTTGATCACATACTCTTAACCATGAACAAAGGATTACCAGTCAGACCTCTGAAAAGAGCCTCTACTAGTAAGGTTATAACACAAAATGAAAAATAAGTTGGAGGAAGCAAACTATGTCAAGAAAAGAAAGTTTAATAATTCTTTATTTTTTAGTGGTACTGGAGAATTGAATCCTGGGGCCTCACACATGCTATTTTTGCAAGTGCTCAACCACTCAGCTGAACCTTAACCCCATTTTTTACTTTATATTTTGAGACAGAATCTCGCTAATTTATGCAGGCTGCCTCTGGCCTCAAATCTGCGATCCTCTGGGATTAAAGGTGTGGGCCATCATGCCTGGCTTAATTAAACTATCTTTAACATCCTCAGAGAAATAGGAGAAGATATGGCATTCATGAAACAAGAAAGATGAAGGAGTAAGTGATTGAGTAGGAGAGGAAGCTGAATCTACCAGCTTGCAGAAGGGAATACAATCAGGATTACAATACAGGGAATACAATACAAGCTAATTTGGCTCACTCACAGAAACCCAAGAGACTCATCAGGATCAAGGAGTCTCCAGGTCAGTGCTGGAGGAACATGGAGCTAAAGAGAAGAGAAGATAGTTAGTCTGTATATGGTACAATGAAATTCTGTAGGTTCCCTTTTCCACCACCATCTCTAACCTCTCATAATTTACTCCTGGAAACACGGACTTGGAGAGATTCCGGACTCAAGAAAAGTAGAGTGAGGCTCAAAGCTGAAAGCTACGGGATTAAGAAGTGTTTTTAGCAATCAGTAGACCCCCACAGCCCACTTATCCACAGGGGACACATTCCAGGACCTCTAGTGGATACCTGAAACCTCAGCTAGTACCTTTTCCACCTTAACTAATCATTTATAACACCCTGTTGCTGTAACTTGCAGTTTGAAGCACTGCTGCAAAACTAATGCAAACTTTTTACTTCTTTGCAATTTTACATAGAAAAGACTTGTTCTTACAGAGATCACAGCAACCTCATTATTTCCTTATTAAGTCAAGAAAGGCCACCTTTTCACTTAAAAGAAACACTTTATGGTTTTACTTTGGTACATCCAAATTGCCAGCATCACTATTCTTGCACTTGGGGCCATTATTAAGTAAAATAAGGGATATATGACAAGCACTGCAACACCAAGACAGTTGATCTGATAACCCAAAGAGCTACTGAGTGACTAATAGTAGTGTAAAGATGGGATATGCTCAACAAAAAGATGATTCACATCCCACTTGGATGGAGCAAATTGGCTCAAGATATCAGCATACTTCCCAAAATGGCATGCAAGTTAAAATTTATAAATTGTTTATTTATGGGATTTTCCGTGTAATATTTTCAAACTGGATGACAACAGGTAACTGAAACTTTGGAAAGTGACACAGTGTCATGTATGAGGCTCTAGGTTCTTTCCCTAGCAATGCAAAAATCCAATAAAATAAAATATTAAAAATCAATAGAAAAGCTGGGTGTGGCGATGCTTGCCTGTAATCCTAGCAACTCCGGAGTCACAGGCAGAAGGATCACAAGTTCAAGGCTAGAGTAACTTAGCGAGACCATGTCTCAAGATAAAAAAGTAAAAAATGGGCTGTTGGTGCAGCTCAGTGACACAGCGCTTGCAAAACATGCAGGAGGTCCCAGGTTCAACCCACTAGTACTGGGGGAAAAAAATCCATAGATAAATATACAATGACAAAATAAGCATACTGAATGAAAAATATGTAACAGGCAAGTCCCAAAAGATGACATTAATGGTCAAGAAAAGATTTTCAACCTCAGTCACCTGGGAAATGCGAAATAAGGCCACACTGATATAGTATTACACATCTACCAGAACAACATTTTTTCAAGTTGACAAGCATCATCAGTAAGGACGTGTAGTAACTGGAATATCATTCCCTGCTAATTTGATACAACTACTTTGGGAAAATGTTCAACAATTCTAAAGTTTTAACCTTCACATACTTTCAAAAAACAATAGTTTTCTGGAGGTAGTGGAAAAACGTCAGTAGTTCTAGTACTCAGTTAAGGGGAGGTAGAAGGATCACAAGATGGAGGCCAGCCTGGAACACATAGCAAGACCCTATCTCAAAAAAAAAATAACAACGGAGGAAGCGTACAAGAGGGTAAGGGGGAACCTATATGAATAATGTACAACAAAATACATATATGGAAATGTCACAACGAAAAGCATGTCAGAATGAATCACATTAAGGTGTACATTAAAATTTTCCAATTAAAAAAATAACAATAACGAATAATAATTCCACTCCTGGGTATATATCATAACCTAGTAATGTTCTTTTTCTTGGTCTGTGGTGATTCATTACCTGTGCACTTAGGATTATAATCTTTTTCTGTATATTATACTTTGGTAAGTTTTCTAAGATTTCCTTGACACAACGTTCTCAGAGATCTTAAACCTAGAATTTTAGAATAGGAAAAACGCTTCTGGTACACTGATGAAATTTTAGTAATTAAAATACAAAAAGAAAGCTAACAGGTAGCCCAGAAAAAAACGATAAAAACTACCAACAGATCATTTTTCTCTAACTTCATGAAGAACTGGAATTCATTCTTTCAGCAAAGAAAGGACATTATTCTTCTACACTGTAACCCAAAGAAAAGCTCTCTCTACAAGAGAACGCTGTTGCTTTTCAAAATCACCTCTAACAGCACAGAAAGGAAAGCGAGGGAACCATTCCAAAAGTTTTGGTTAACTGTTCAGTGAAAAGGACGCCAACTGAGATGATCTAAGACGCCCAAAAGACAGAGAGAAATCACAGCAACTCCACAGCAGACACCAACGCCACAATCCAACCTACCGGAAATCCTGTGGTTAAATTTGAGGCTTGCCCCGCTACTCATAAGGTGATTCAGTGTTGGCTACTAATGCACCTCATGCGCATCCCTAGCAGTCACCTGGCACACCTGGCTTGCCCGTCACCTGCCTGGACCCACTGCCATGGGCAGAAGCCCAGAAGCTAACTAAAGACGCCAACTTTGCAAGTGAGGGGTGCAGGCAGTCTCTCCCCTCAGGTCACCTAGAGAGAACCGACTTCTGATCCGAGGACAGGGGCGAACTGTCAGTATCTCCCGTAGGAGTCCCGATGCAGTGCCCCGGAACCCACCCCGCGCCCCCTCCTCAGTGGAACTCCACAGGAAGCGCCGCCGGCGCGTGTCTGCCCTCGCGCCGACGGAGAAGGCGAATGCGGGGAACTTAGGCCCCGACGCGCCCGCTCCGCTAGTGCGGCAAGTTTGGCGGCGGGTCCTCTGCGCCTCGGCCCAGCTGCGCGCTCCGCAGAATCCGGCCTTGCGGCCGCCCGGCCTTCCCACCTGCCCAGCCTGGCACAGCGCCCCTCACCTTGGAAACCTTGGGTGGACTTCGCCGTACACATTAACTTCCCATCCAGCCGGCAGCCGCGCCGCCGCGTCCCAGCGCCTCGGCCCGGCTCCGGCTCAGCGGGCAGCTTTCCCCGCGTTCTGAGGCTCGCACTGCGCTCACTCAGGAACTTGGGGCCCCCTCCGAGCCCTCATCCACCACTTCTAGCACTGCCCAGGTCCCAAGCACACCCCAGCCCCTCGCCTGCGCGCCGGGTAGCTACTCCGGGGTCCGGCTCGACCGCGTCAGGAACGCCCAAGGCGCAGGCGCGGCAGAGCCTTAAAGAGACCCAGCCGCTTCTACCGCAGAAGGGGTTCGAGCAGGTTAGGGGCCGGGCGGGTTGGCCGAGAAAAGCAGAAGCCAAAGCGATTGGGCCGAATGGAGCGAGGGCGGAGAAATCCCTCGATCTCCTCCGCCCCTCTTTCAAAGCACCAGCCCTCCTCGATGCAAATTACTGACTTCCCCAGACTTTCGGACCGCCCCTTCCATGTTAAAGCTGCAGAAGACCCACCCCCTCGGGGCCTTGTAGAGACCCTGCCTTTGGGCTACGGGCCTTGCACT
>VMDO01006586.1:17500-98822 GCA_007922755.1 Pedetes capensis
ATAGGGATAGCATACCTCATTATGCTCATTACCTATCACAATATGATTCTGAAAGATACTCAAGTACAAAAGCTGTAGACTTTTCACCTATTGGGGTTAGAAGATTGACTTTGGCCTCACCACTTTACATTTACCACATCCATTGTTTGTAAGACAATGACATCATCTCAGGAAAGAATATTGTTAAGAGGAACAGATACTGTTGACATCTCTTGGCACTGTGTACAGAGATAGAGACTAGATCTGCTATGGTTGTGGTAAGGAATGAGCTTGAACTGGGTGCTTCAGTGCACACCTGTAAGTCCAGCTAGTTAGGAAGATGAGGCAGGATTATATGTTGAGTCCAGGGGCAGCCTGAGTAAATTTACCAAGACCCTATCTCAAAATACAAAAATAAAAAATGAAAAATAAAAGGAAGGCTGCGGTGCAGCTCAGTTTAAAAAAAAAAAAAAGGAATGAGTGTGTGGTTCTAGAGTTCTGACATCATTTCTGTCTATTAACACTATCAATCCAAACAACAGCTTTTGGAATTGTGCCACCAAAATGGACATCAATAGCATCCCACTTTCTACTCCCACCCAATAAAAAAAGTCCATTTATTTCTTGACTTTCTTAACTATCTGTTTTAAAGCAAGATAACATTTGGTGCAACTAGCTTAGTAATTCCACTTTAACTATCCAATTTTCTGGGAGCTTGTAACTTCCATATTAATGCAAACGAGTAGACTGTAATCTAAAATTTCAAGTGTACTTACCAAAAGTCTTTTTAACCCCCTTAAACCCCAATCTTCTCATTCATAAATGAGAGATAATATCTACCTAAGCAGTGAAGTGATAATTAAATGGAACATATATGCAAGACACATAAGCATTCAACAAGTGATAGTTATTGTAGTTGCTATTTTCCAAGGCCATGAAGCACCAATATGCAAAAATAAAAACACTGAAAAATAAAAAAGACTCTGAATTAGAAAATTCCTGATTCTGCAGCTGCCAGTTGTCAGCCAATTAAGGATAAGAGTCCCCAGTGATAGATGTGTGGTAAGATGGGTTTTTATTTCATATGAAATGTTCTAATATCAGTAAAGCCAGGTGGAAACTTTATCTAATGTTTATTAGTACTCTGTCCTCACTTCCACAAAAAGTAAGAAGGAAAAAAAAAAAAAAAAAAAAACGAGAAAACTACATTTAGAAAGTGTTGCTTTACAGGGAAATTAATTTAGTTTTTATTATGTACCATGCTTCCAAACATGTCCAGGAAGCAACACTGCTGAAAGTATCACTGAAAGGCTACACAACTGTCAACAATGCCACCAACTAGAATGTGTGAACAAATGCTATGGTAACCAGTCATTTTCCTTGGCTCATCTTTTTCTCCATATGAGGAATTTGAAGCCTGTGCAGACAAATCAGGCCTCCTGTGTGCAGTTAATGTACAGTTTAAAAAAAATAAAAGGGATAACCAGCAACCAATTGCAGCAAGGAGAAAAACAATGTTACATTACAAAAAAAAAATTACTAAAATACCTTTCTTGTAAGTGTGGAATTAAACCTAACACTTCATAAATTCATGTTCCTCACTCGAATGGCCACAATATAATGAGATAACATTCTCAAAATAAAGCTGAAGAAATTTTCACAGGCTGTTCCTGTCTTCTTTTTTTAAGATTGAACAAGGTATACAAATCCTAATTCAATTGCAGAATATCTCCAGTTGCAGCAATTACATTTTTATAAGTTTAATATACAATCAAGTCTTATTTAAGATATTTACCTGTTTCCTATTAGGGTTTCTAAAGGCAGCAGTCATCTTGGCGGTAACCATGATAGAGAAGACAGGGAGACTGGGGATTTGAATTGAATTTATAGCTGACTCACAGGGAGTGTTTACAACGATATTGCCAATGGGATCTACCCATTTAACACCCTTTCAATTCCATCCTATACATTTGTTAGTACCTTTAAAGGAAGTTAGAAAGGTGGAGGACTAGGAATTCTGAAACCAAAGCTTTTGGAGGTCTTATGAGTGCTGATTTCATTTTCTTCCTTATCTCTTATCTCCCCCTCCTCCTTTTCATGCATCTTCTCAACATTCACCCTAACCTTATTCTCACCCTCATTTACAAGTGAACCTTAACTAAGCCACTTAGTATGCTAATGAAGCATTTATTCACTCATTCATTCAAAGAGATGTTAAAGGTGTCCAACTGGGTCAAATACTGATAACTAACATATTCAGCTCCTACATCATGAGCATCATATGGTTGTGAAAGCTGGATGTTGAAAAGGGAGAAAGAAGAAGAACTGATGCTTTTGGATTATGGTGCCAGAGACAAATATTGAATATACCATGGATTGCCCAAAGAACCAGCAGACCTATCCTAGAAGAAGGGCAACCAGAGTGCTCCTTGGAAGCAAGGATGACTAGACTGCATCTTATGTATTTTGGACATGGTATCAGGTGGAACTAATCCCTGGAGAAGGACATCATAGTTGAAAGAGTGGGAGGTCAATGGGAAAAAAAGGGAAGACCCTCAACTAGATGGATTGACACAGTGTCTGCAACAATGGACTTAAATATAAAAAAGAACATGTGCCTGGCACAGTGTTGGGGAGTGTTTTGTTCTGTTTTACATAGGTTCACTACGAGTCAGACCAAACTCTCCGGCACCTAACAACAACAACATCAGCAACAATAATCATACATGGTTTTACACGAGACAACCATTATTAGACTCTTTTTAAAGGAAGCTATGGCTGATCCCCCCTCCCACATGTCTATCAGTTTGCTCTACTGTGGGGGCTTGTGTGTTACTATGAGGCTGAAAGCTATGCTACTGGTATTACAGATACCAGCAGGGTCACCCATGGTAGACAGATTTCAGTTGAGCTTCCAGACTAAGGAGGAGGACCTGGAAGTCCACTACTGAAGCAATTAGCCATTGAAAACCTTATGAATAGCAGAGAAATACTTCTCAGATTTAGTGCCAGATATAGTGCCAGGAAATGAGACCCTCAGGTTTGAAGGCACTCAAAAGACTACTGGGAAGAGTTGCCTCCTCAAAATAGAATCTACCTTGACGGCGGGAATGGAGTACAACAACAATGATGGCTGATCCAAAGTCAGATTAGTAGTAAAAGAAAAAGTACAAGTGTTTCTTATGACTACAAAGACTGTGTAATTTGGAGTTACAAAAATGTAGTACTGGTGTTCACACTCTGGAGTAAGAAGGTATAGTCTGGCATAGAAGACAAACTTAACAAATAAATAGAAAATAGAGCAGTATGTTCTATAATATTGATATATAATATAGTGGGGGATACACATGGCTGGGAGAGTTGTGCTTTTTATTTTTTATTTTTTTCAAGTACTAGAGGGTTGAGCCTGCAACCGTAGCACTGTGGTGTCAGATCTCAGAGACTAAGCAGGGTCGGGCCTGGTTAGTACGTGGATGGGAGACCTCCTGGGAAGACCAAATACTGTAGGCTTAGGAGAAGGATCCGGCAACCCACTCCCAACAAACAATCTGCCATTGAAAAACCTGTGAAGAGGAGAGAAGTAGTAACAATACTGTTTTGCCTGTTTTATGTAGGATCGCTATGAGTCAAATACCAATTCAATAGCACCTAACAACAACAACAGGATTGGACCCTGGGCTTTGTGCATCCTATAGGCAAATGCTCTACCAGTGAGCTGCACCCCCAGCCCCTTTTTTATTTTTTATTTTGAAACAGGGTCTAAGTTATGCAGGCTGCCTCTGGCCCCAAACTCTGAATCTTCCTGCCTCTGCCTCCCAAATCACTGTGATTACAGGCATGTGTCACCAACCTCAGTAGAGGCCACTTATTTTAAGTTACATTACACATAGATTTTTTTTAGCAAATATTAAATACCAAAAAACCCTCCAAATTTAAGGAACAAATTCATCCAGCAATTTTTCATTCTACTTCAAAGAGAATCCCAGAGACTAAAAACTCAAGAAAGAACTGGAATTCCCAAGCCTCTGGCTTTCCCATTGTCCTTCTTTAGGGAAATATAAGTAGACTCAATCCTGAATGATGCAAGCAAATTGGTACAGTTTTTGTTGACCAAGCCTTTTCTCTCCCACCCTTGAGGATTTGCTCCAACTGTGCATGCTTCTCATTCATTTCCAAAGTGTTGTGAAGGATGAGAAGGGAATGTTTTAAAGCTTATTGAGTGAGTTTTCTCTACCTTTCCTGCTTTGCATTCTTTTAAAAAAATCTCATATAGAAATATTACATATTAATTGTATAAAATTGCACAAAAGCACAAAGATTAAAATTGCTTGTAATCTCATCACCAAATGATAATTACATTGATGTTTTTGTCTCTTTCTGTCTCATTTCTGAGTGCATGAATACAAAGAGTTTATTTATTTATAAAAAATAGGATGATATGCTTGTTATATTTAAAGCCAAGAAATTTAAAGAGGTCACTAAGGAAGAGTATGGACTGGGATTTAGCTCAGTTGGTAGAGCGCCGCTCTGCAGTCTCTGAGGTCCCGGGATCGATTCCCAGCACTGCAAACGTAAGAAAAGGATGTGGCAATCCACTCCCAAGGCAATCCCGAAGCAATCAGCCATTGAAAACCCTATGAGTCAGACACAACTCCATAGCACCTAACAACAACAACGAGGGAGAGTAGAAATGAAAAGAAGAGATTCAAAGACTGAGTGTCCACTAGGGCACTAGACATTAAAGAGAAGAGGGATAGACTGAGAAAGAACAGTCAGTGAAGTAGAAGGGAAACAAGAAAGGGGTATTGTCTGAGGAGACAGGAAAAAGAAGTACTTCAAGAATACTGGGTCAGCCAGGCGATGGCGCATACCTGTAATCCCAGCAACTCAGGAGGCAGAGGCAGGAGGATCCACAAGTTTAAGACCAGAGGCAGTTTGTATAATTTACCAAGACCCTGTCTCAAAAAGAAAAAAACAAGGGGGGGGGCAGGGTGCTGTTCAGTGGTACAGCACTTGCAAAAAGCATGCAAGTGCGAGGCCCTGGGTTCAACCCCCAGTACCACAAAAAAGGGGAAAAAAAAAAAGAATGCTGAGTCAAATCAGGCATTCCTGTAGTCCCAACTACCTCAGCAGCTGTAGCAGGAGGATCACTTGAGCCCAGAAGTTCCAGGCCAGTCTGAGCAATATACAGATATCCTCTTTGAAAAAAATAAAGAAAGAAAGAAGGTCTGGGAGTGTAATTCAGTGACAAGGCACTTGCCTAGAATGCATAAGATCCTAGGTTCAATCCCCAGCAGTACAAACAAACAAATAAAAACAACAACAAAAAGAAAGAAAATAAAAAGAAAATTAACAAATTAAAAAAAGAATATTGGGTCAACTGCTACTGATGGATCAAGAGAAATCACCACTGGTTTTAGTAACGTGGAAGTTATTGGTGACCATGATGACAACTGTTTTCATAGAATGGTGGGGGAAAAAGCCTGACTGGAGTAGGTTTAAGAGAAAATAGAAGAAGAGAAAGAGCAGTTGGAGGAACAGAAAAATCTTTGCAAGGATTTTCTTATAAGAGAAAAAGAAAAATGGAGAGGTTGTTTTAAGGAAGCATGCTTTTTGTTTGTTTTTAAAGTGAGATAAAGCCAGGTTATTTGGGTGGCAGGGCAGAGCCTTCATAAATAGGATTAGTGCCCTTTTAAAAGAGACCCCAGGGAGCTGTCTTTCTCTTCCATCATGTGAGAACATTGCTACAAGAAAGAAGCAGGGCACTCACCAGACACTAAATCTGCTGCTGACTTGATCATAGACTTCCCATCCTCCCAATCTGTGAGGAATAAATTTCTGATATTTATAAGCTATCCAATTTATGGCATTTGATTATATCTGCTTGAGAAGACTGGGACAGTAGGAGAGTAAAGCAACAAGTTTACTAGAAAAATATGATGTGATTGCTACCACAATGAACCCACTTGTTCGTGGTCATGAATGAAAAATGACAGTCAGCAGTCAGCATGGATGTGTGTTTTACCCCAGATACACTGAGTCTCCTGGAATAGACCAGAGTAGGCAGGGATACAAATAAGAGCAATACTTAGATTTTGGTCAAGTGAATAACTTTTTTCTGTGACTGTACAACTACCTAAATTATATGCAAAAAATAGGATGAAACATATTTCTACCAACATGGAGTTTTTACCAATATCTATTAAATAGTCCTGTCTTCATTCTAGTCTTTCAGCTTCATGATCATCAATCTCACTGTCTACCGAATGCCTTTAGCCCCATCAGTTTAATGCCTGAGTCAGTCCTCTAAACTTTTATAAACAGTTTTCACTCACAGCTGTATCTCTTCTCTGGACTGTCTCTTTTTTTTTTTTTTTTTTTTTGGCTTGCTGAATTTGCAGAAGTTCTAAGGGTCACACCTTCCCCTGTCCATAAGATGTTTTTACCCTCTTCTTGAGTAACTCCTAGGACACACATAAACCACTGATAGAACAGCATAATTTCATCACTCAAACCAAACATTTTCAGAAATAATTTGTCTAACTCATATTTTACCACATATACCCTCTGACAATATAATTATCTTCTTATTCCACCATTGGAAATGCCTTTTACATGAGAAGAAAATTTCATTTAATTTTAACTGTTGTTATGTTGTCAGGTGCCATCAAGTCAGGTCCAACTCATAGTGATGCTATATACAACAGAATGAAACACTCCCTAATTCAGTGCCAGGCACACGAACTTATTTATGTTTAAGCTTGTTATTGCAGGCACTGTGTCAGTCCACCTAGCTGAGAGTTTTCCTTTCTGTTGTTGTTGTTGTTGTTGTTGTTGACCTGCCATTCTCCAAAACATGGTTTCCTTCTCTAGGGATCCCTCCTGATAATGTGTCCAAAATATGAAAGAGGCAGTCTATCTATACTGTCTTCCAAGGAGCACTCTGGTTGCCCTTCTTCTAGGATAGATCTATTGGTTCTTTGGGCAGTCCATGGTATATTCAATATTCATCTCCAGTACTGTAAATCAAAAGCATCAATTCTTCTTCTGTCTCCCTTATAGTCCAGCTTCACAACCCATGTGATGTGACTGAAAATACCATAGCATGAGTCAGTGCACCTTTGTCTTCAATGTGACATCTTCACTTTTCAACATTTTTAAGAAGTCTTTTGCAACAGCTTTTCCCAATGCAATGCGTCTTTTGATTTCTTGATTGCTGCTTCCATGGGTGTTGATTGTAGAACCAAGTAAAGCAAAATCTTGGACAACCTCAATATTTTCTCCATTCATCATGAAGTTGCTTACTCAGTCGTAAGGATTTTTGTTTTGTTGATATAGAGGCGCAATCCATATCAAACACTGTATTCTTTGGCCTTCATTAGTAGATGTTCCAAATCCTCCTCACTTTCATCAAGCAGAGTTGTGTCATCTGCATAATGCAGTTTGTTAATGAGTCTTCCTTCAGTCATGGTGCCAGGTTCTTCTTCAAAATGTTTAGCTTCTCAGATTATTTGCTCAGCATAGAAACTAAAGAAGTATGGTAAAAGCATATAGCCCTGATGCATATCTTTCTTGACTTTAAACCCAGCAGTGTTTCCTTGTTCTGTTTGAATGACTGCCTCCTGGTCCATGTACAGATTCCTCATGAGTACAAATAAATGCTCTGGTATTCCCGTATTTTGCAGTGTTATCCATAATTTGTTATGATCTAAATACTCAAATGCCTTTGCATAGCCGATAAAACATAGATATCTCTCTGGTAGTCTCTGCTTTTGGCTGATATCCATCATACACACACACACACACACACACACACACACACACACACACACACACACACAATTCCTTTATTTTAAGGAATTGGTTTGCTTGATTGTGGCGATTGGCTTAGTCTGAATCTGTAGGGAAGACTGGCAGATGGGAAAATCAGGTAGGAGTTGATGCTTCAGTCTCAAGTCTGAAATTTGCAGGGCAGGCTGGCTGGCTAGAAACTCAGGCAAAACTTTACATTGTATTTCTTCTCCAGGAAACCTTTTTTTTTTTTTTTTTAAATCTGTTTAGGCCTTCCATTGATTAAATAAGGCCCACCGACTTTATCAAGGGTTATCTCCTTTACTTAAAGTCAAATGATTACAGATATTAAGCATATCTACAAAATATGTTCCTAGCAACACCTACATTAGTATTTGATTAAATAACTGAGTACTATAGCTTAGCCCATTTAGCACCTAAGACTAACCATCCCCCTCCTTTTTTTTTTTTCAGTACTGGTAGATTGAACACTGGGCCTCACACATGCTAGACAAGTGCTTTACCACTAAGCTGCACTCCCACTCACTCTTATTTTTCGTTTTGAGACAGAGTCTTGCTAAGGTATGCAGGCTGCCTCTGGTCTCTAACTCATGATCCTCCTGCCTCAGCCTCCTGAGTTGTTGTTTCTGGGATTACAGATATGCACCACGGTGCCCAGCAAAACTAACTATCTTTATTAGTTTATTTTCCATCGCCATAACAAAATACCTGAAGCTGGGTGTTAAAAAGAAAAGAAATGTTTATTTGGCCCACAGTTTTATAGGAAGTAAATCCAAACAACATGGTACTGGTATTGGCAAGGGCCTTCCTGACTGCATCATATCATGGCTGATGACATCATGGAAGCATATGGGAAATGGAGAGGTCACATGGTGAGACAAGAAGCCAAAGAACAGGAAGGGGCTAGTCTTGCTCTGTTCAAACAACCCTCTTCTGAGAACTAACTAGGAGAGAGAACTTTGTTAATCCTTTCTGAGGGCAGTGTCCCTAATAACCTCACTGTTCTACGATTGAGCACATACCCAGCCCCTTTTATCTATCTATCTATCTATCTATCTATCTATCTATCTATCTATCATCTATCTATCTACCTACCTATAATTTATTTAGAGAAAAGGTCTTGCTAAGTTGCACGAACTTGTGATCCTCTTGTTCTAGCCTCCCAAGTCCCTGGAATTATAGGTATGCACAATGGTGCTGGGCTAAAAATAGCTACATTCTTGTCAGGTATTTACTATGTGCCAAGTAAAAGATTGAGTACTTCAAATGAACTATATAATTTAATACCCAAAACAGCCCCCAACAAGTAGTAGTATCAATTGCAATATACAGATGGAGAAACTGAGCAGTTTAGAGCAGTTAAGTAATCCGCTTAAAGTCACACAACTAGTGAGCCATTGAGTCAGGACTCAAACTTAAGTCTGTCTAACTCTGAACAAGTTTACATTGGAAGTACCTTTGATGTCTAATACATCTGTGGTTAGGCCCCAAGTCCATAGTGAAACCATTGCAACTGCCCCATAGCTGAGAGTCATAAGCTTTAAACTCCAACACCTCCCAGGGAAATTCGCCCAGGCAGATTCTGAAGGGTTAAGCAATGTAAAGACAAGAGGCATAAACCAGAAGTATAAACCACTTATTCTGGTTTTGAAGGCAACACCCACAGTTGGAAGTTTCCACTCTCCATGTTGACTTAACATTGCAGATTCATTATCTGTTATAACATCAAGATTATGCAGATGGATTCCCTTAACTAAAAGCCTAACATTTTAGTCATTAAATCCTTCAAGTTTGTCTTTGGGATTCACTTTTTCTCTATTTTTCCCCCTCTTTTTAGCATTTTCAGAAGCCCAGTTCCCCCAGCTTTCTCTCTCCTCACCTCATTTTCTCTTATTAGGAAAAAATTATTTAAAATTATTCACTCCAAGCCAGACATGGTGGCGCATGTCTATAATCCCAGCATTTGGGAGGCTGAAGCAGGAGGATTATGAATTTGAGGCCAGCCTGGGCTACATATATAGACCTTATCTCAAAAAAATTAACAAATAAAATAATTCACACCAAGGTATGAATAATTATTCACTCCAAGGTTATCTCTCCTAGCAGCATTTGTACTTACATTTGAATAAAGTCTTTACATAAATGACTAGATTTCAAATCATGAAATAGTAAGCCTTTTCCAAGGAGGCCTTTAGTAGCTGTGGAGCTTTCTAGTTGTGGTTGCTGTGAATAATTCCTTGATATCACTTGCCTGCCTTGTTTGTGTATAGCCCTATTCAGGAGAAAGTGCCTTGTGTTCATGATCTGGCACTTTCCCCAAATTATTTCAAGAGATAAACCTGGAAACCAAGGAGATCAATATTAAGGCAGGAAATCAAAGGGATACAGATTGGCAATGAAGAGGTCAAATTATCCTTATTGGCAGATGATATGATCTTATACCTGAAAGATCCCAAAACCTCAACCAGAAAACTTCTAGAACTAATTAACTCCTTCAGCAAAGTTGCAGGTTATAGAATCAACACACAAAAATCAATAGCTTTTCTTTACACCAACTGCAAACAGGGAGAGAAGGAAATTTCAGGAAAAATACCATTCACGATAGCCCACCAGAAAATTAAATGCCTTGGAATCAATCTAACCAAAGACCCTTCAGATCTCTACAAGGAAATTTTCAAAACATTAAAGAAAGAAATAGCAGAGGACATGGAAAAATGGAAAGACCTTCCCTGCTCCTGGATAGGGAGAATTAATATAGTAAAAATGGCTATCCTACCAAAAGTAATTTATAGATTTAATGCAATACCCATTAAAATTCCACTGACTGACTGTACAGAAATAGAAAAAATGATCCAAAAATTCATATGGAACCACAAAAGACCACATATAGCCAAAACATGCTTAAGCGGCAAAACCAATGCAGGTGGAATCACAATCCCTGACTTCAAGCTATACTATAGGGCAGTGGGAGCAAAAATAGCTTGGTACTGGCACAAATATAGGCCTGAAGACATCTGGGACAGAATAGAAGACCCAGAAATCCCTCAACACACCTATAGCCACCTTATTTTCGACAAAGGAGCAAAGCAAGTAAACTGGAAAAAGGACAGTCTGTTCAATAAATGGTGCTGGGAAACATGGTCATCCATATACAGAAAAATGAAAGCTGACCCACATCTCTCAATATGCACGAGAATTAACTCAAAGTGGATAAAAGATCTCAACATAAAACCAGAAACTTTAAAACTTATAGAAGACAAGATAGGCAGTCCACTCCATCATATAGGCATAGGAAAGTATTTCCTTAATAGGACTCCAATTGCTCAAAAAATTGCAACAAGAATAGATAAATGGGATTACATGAAATTAAAAAGCTTCTGCACAGCAAAAGAAACAATTAACAGAGTCAAGGAAACCCCCACTGAATGGGAAAAAAATCCTCCCATCCTATACATCAGACAAAGGTCTAATTACTGGAATTTATAAAGAACTCAAGAAAAAAACTCCCCCCAAAACAAATAACTCAATACACAAATGGGCAAAGGAACTGAGTAGACAGTTCTCAAATGAAGAAGTCCGTAAGGCCATGAAACACATGAAAAATGCTCAATATCCTTAGCCATTAGGAAAATGCAAATTAAAACAACTCTGAAATTTCACCTTACACCAGTAAGAATGGCCAAGGTCAATAAAACAAATAACAACAAATGCTGGCTAGGTTGCGGAGAAAAGGGAACACTCTTACATTGTTGGTGGAGCTGTAAATTGGTCCAACCACTATGGAAATCAATATGAAGGTATCTTAAAAAACTGAAAATAGATCTACTGTTTGACCCAGCTATAACACTATTATGGGAGAAGGGCATGGCAACCCACTCCTGAGGCAATCCCAAAATAATCATCTATTGAAAACCCTGTGAGGGTCGCTATGAGTCGGATACCGACTCGACGGCACCTAACAACAACAACAACAACATAACACTATTGGGAATTTACCCAAAGGGAGATGTGTCATCATACCACAGAGACACCTGCATCTCCATGTTCAATGCAGCACTTTTCATAATAGCAAGAATATGGAATCAACCCAAGTGCCCTTCAACAGAAGAATGGATAAAAAAGCTATGGTACCTGTACACAATGGAATACTACTCAGCAATCAAAAAAAAATGAATTAAGGCCATTTGCAGCAAAATGGATGGAATTGGAGAAATTTTAAGTGAACGAACACAAGCTCAGAAAGAGAAACACCACATGCTCTCACTCATATGTGGGAGCTGAATCAAAAATATAAGAAGAAAAAATCCTATACAATGGTTGGATCATAATAAAAGGAAAAAAAAGCCGGGTGTGGTGGCGCATGCCTGTAATCCCAGCGTCTTGGGAGGTGGAGGCAGGAGGATCGCAAGTTCGAGACCAGAGGCAGTCTGCGTAATTTAGCAAGACCCTGTCTCAAAAAGTAAAAAAATGGGCTGGGGGTGCAGCTTGGTGGTCCAGCACTTGCAGAGCATGCAGGTGCGAGGCCCTGGGTTCAACCCCAGTACCGAAAAAAATAATAAATAAATAAATAAATAAATAAATGGGGAAAAAAGCTAAGAATGGTATTGTTATAGATGGTCTTGGGAGAAGGACCTGGCAACCCCCTCCCAAAAAATCAATCTGCCATTGAAAACCCTATGAACAGCAGAGAAGCACTGACAATAGTGTTTCCCCTGTTGCACAGAGGGTTGCTATGAGTCGGATACCGAATCGACGGCACCTAACAACAACAACAACATAGATGGTCTAGAAAATGCATGTAATAGTTCTGACAATGTAAAAAGATAGTTCACTGCAGGAAAAGTTTCTATCTTAAACAGAACTGGAACCCAAGGATATATAGAAAAAAAATACCACAAAAAGACAAGCAAATGGTAGAGAAGTCAGTCTTTGATGGCGGGTGAAATGGGAGGGAAGCGTACAAGAGGGTAAGGGGGAACCTATATGAATAATGTACCATAAAATGCATATATGGAAATGTCACAATGAAAAGCATGTCAGAATGAATCACATTAAGGTGTACATTAAAAATTTCCAATTTAAAAAAATATTAAGGCAGGAATTAGGCTTTTATGTGTTTTCTTAATACTGCTAATAAAAATAAACATTGAGTATTTACTCAATTCTTATAGTAACTCTGGGAGATAGGTGATACTATTATTGTCATTTGTAGGTACAGAATTTGAGGCTCAGGGAGTTAGTAGTAGAGCCATACTGAAACCTAGGACCTGTTCATTCTAAAGCTCAGGCCTTAACAGGTTTAGGATTACATCCATCCCAGAGAAGCAAGGTGTGGGAGAATACAATATGAAGGTAACACAGTTATCTCTAAAGAGATTTATCAAAGTTCACTCCTTTGGGTTTTTTGTTTGTTTGTTTGTTTTGTTTTGTTTTGTTTTTGTTTTTGTTGGTTTTTTGAGATAAGGTCTTTCTATGTAGCCCAGAGCTGGTCTTGTACTCATGATCCTCCTGCACCTCCTGCGTGCTGGGATTACAGGCATGTGTCACTGTGCCTGACTCCAGAGTTTATATCAAAATTCCAGTTGTAAGCCCCATATTTTAACTTTATTAATTAATTAATTTAAAAATGAGATACATTTCCACAAAATTTTTGGATACGAGGGGATTTTTTAAAAAACACAACCAGGTCTGGGTAGGTAGCTCAGTGGTAGAGTGATTCCTAACATGCACAAGGCCCTGGGTTTAAGCTCCAGCACTGTAAAACAAAACAAAAAACATACAGCCAGTAGATTGTTTAAGGTAATGTGGGAGAGCCAATTCTTATTTTATGGGTTTTAAATTTCCAAATTATAAAGGCAGGAAGTAGTTTCCTGGTACAGTTTGAATATGAAATGTCCTCCACAGGCTAATGTATTGAACCCTTAGTCCCCAGACAGTGGCATAATTTTGGGATGTCCTGGAAATTTTAGGAAGCAGGACCAAGTGGGAGAGTATGCCATTGAAGGCATGCCTTTGAAGGTTATACCTGGTTTTCTCCTCTCTCTCTGCTTCCTGTCCACCAGTAGGTGAACAGCCTCCTTCTCTAAGTGCTCCTGCCACAATAATGCTCTGCCTCACCACAGGCCCAGAATCAATGGAGTCCCTGGACTGAAATCTCTGAAATAGTGAGTCAAAATAAGTCATTCTTCCCTTTACGTAGTTCTCTCAGGTATTTTGGTCACAGCTACACAAGAATGACTCACCCATTTCCTTTTAACATGAAGTGTCAGGCTCAAAGAATTCTCTTTGAGGATTATTTCAGATATCAGCAGGAGAGCCCCCTTTCCCCTAGAGAGCTAGATAAATTCAGCTCAATCCCCTGGTTTCTGAAAGCTGTGAAAGCCAATGTTCTGGCAGGGATTCCTGCTAATTCCTAATGGCTTATGAGCTCAGGATCATCTCTGCTTCAGCTCGTATTTGGGGGCTTATTGCTTTCATTTTTCTTTCACTAATGCGAGCCTAGAATTCAGCCCTTCATGAATTTTCACAAGAAATTCTCTTCCATCAATATTTTTGGATTTTTAATAGATTTTACTGAAGATATGTGGAGTCACAGATGGGGTCAACTCAGAAAGTGGCCATAGTAGCTTCAATGCCCTCTCTCTCCTTTCCCCTCTTTACCACTCTTCTCCATTTTAGAAGCAAAGCAAATTCTATCCCCTGGCTTTTGCTAGCGATTTCTTAAGCTTGATGTTTGAACATGTCATTGAAGTCTCACCCTCCATAGCCAGCACCTTATCCAAGTATTTTCTCCAGCAAATACTGTACTGTGTTCTCCCTGAAGTGATTCTTGTAGAAAAAGAAAAATATACCTACTTACCTTGTTCTGAGAAAGAAGGCTTGTTTTACAGTTCTTTCACAAACATACAAGTAATAATGAGCAACATTTTAAAAGTCTCGTCTGGGAGTCATGTTAATTTCATACTTTTTGTAGATGAAAAATAATTCACAATTGCCAGGTGCGATGGCACACACCTGTAATGCCAGCGGCTCAGGAGGCGGAGGTGGGAGGATCACAAGTTCGAGACCAGAGGCAGTCTGTGTAATTTAGCGAGACCCTGTCTCAAAAATTAAAAAAAAATAAAATGGGCTGGGGGTGCAGCTCAGTGGTCCAGCCCTTATAGAGCATGCAGGCACGAGACCCTGGGTTCAACCCCCAGTACAGCAAAAAAAAAAAAAAAAAAAAAAAAATCATAATTGTGTGCATTGAAAGCAAAGTGCCATTCTAGAAATTTTCTTTCCTGGGTCTTTATTTCACCAAGGATGAGGTTGGCATCATGTTTTCTATGCGTGGAAGGGAGTTGTTGTTTCGTGTTGTTTGTTTTTTAAGACAAGGTCTCCATGTGTAGACCAGGCTGGCCTTGAACTTACAGGCATGGGCCACACACCATGTTTCAATGATTATTTCAATGATAATTGACCAAAGAAAGCACACATGGAAACTAAAGGAAAACATTCCAGTTTAGTAGGGAAGTTAAAACTATATGTACTTGTGCTAATACTGATCAGAACTTGTTATTCTAACACAAACATTGCAGCTATACTGGTTGTGTGAGACTTGACATTGGGCAAAGTTCAAAGCATCTCAATTGCACTTTCTTGGAAAATGAAGGTTAAGACTGTAATCACCAATCCAAGAAGGCAAATGTTATGGGTCACTGCAGATAACCAACCAGTGATGGCTTGGAGGATTTCTACAGAGTAGGGGCAGCTTTCTAGGTGGGGAGGTTGGGTGGGGGAACTAGTTTTGAAGCTTCCTATATGAAGAACTTCACAGAAATTGAGAAACTACCAATTGTCTACATCAATGACTAGGTGTGCTAATGAAGACTGCAGCCCATTCCCCTCTGTGGTGCAACCCTGGCCCTGGTGGCTGAAATGGTTTGGAATCTTTCTGGCTTGTTGGTTTTAACCATGAAGCCATACCAGCATTGATTCAGCCCCATATGGTTTTTAGAACATACAAATTCATTTCTACTGATAGCCTCAGACATTCTTGAAAAACGAGTCCCCACCCTGGGTTGGTCTTTGCCTCAACCAATGACTGGCAACAGGTATAAATGGGTTAAAGAGAGAGGAAAAAATTAAGAGACAGTGAGAGTAGGAAATAAAATTAACTCCATAGCTGAAAGGAGAGTATCCATCTGTGTATTATAGGAGATAAAACAGACAGACAGACAGACAGACACACACACACACACACACACACACACACAATACCAGCCAGGTGCATTGGCGCACACCTGTAGTTCCAGTTACTTAGGAAGCCAAGGTGGAAGGATTGCTTGAGTCCAGGAGTTCAAGACTTAGAGACCAGCTTGGACAACATAGTGAAACTGTGACTGACTGACTGACTTTCTTTCTTTCTTTCTATTTTTTTTTTTTTAAACGGCGATTCACTATGTAGCCCAGGTTGGCTTCGAACTTGCAGTGATCCTCCTGCTTTAGCTTCCTTAGTGCAGGGACTATAGATGTGTGCTACCATATCTAGCTCAAACCCCTATCTTAAAGGGGGAGGGGCAATATATATATATACATACATACATATACACACACATACACATACATACATGTATTTAGCATATATAATTGTGGTACCCTATATATACATATATGTGTGTGTGTGTGTGTGTGTGTGTGTGTATTTAGCATATATAATTGTAGTACCCTTAGTGTTGCATACTTTTTGGCCAAACTCAGAAGTGCATGTGAATATGACCTGTGTAAACTCCATGGAGTCCTGAGCTTATTTCCTAGTTTTAGGATACCGATGCTTTGAATTATAAAGGCATTTACTGACACTTAACACACTCCTGTCATTAATCACCTCCTCTTTCTGAGTCATCCCCCAAACCTCCCAAAGCTCACCCGCTCTTTCTTTCTCCCTCCCTTCCTTCCTTCCTTTCCTCCTCCTCCTCCTCCTCCTCCTCCTCCTCCCTCTTTCTCTCTCCCCCCTCCCTCTTTTCTCCTGCTCTTGCCTCTCCTTTATTGGAAACAGAATCTTGGCAAGCCTCCCCAAATTTTCAAGCTTTCACTTGTATCCTTCTTCCCTTCCTAATTTTTCAGTTAGTAGCCAGTAGCCACCCTTCTTTGGGTACACTTGGATGGAGGGGAGTAGGTCATTTGTTGATTTCCTTACTTTCCTTCTGCATTTAGAAATACAGCTTCATTTTACAATGGCTTTCTGGCCACACTCCTCCTTCTGGTGCATAGTGGCACTGCAAGCGAGACTAAACTACCCATAATCAACTAAACTACCCATAATCAACTATAAACTTGTTGTTCCGTGCCAGTGAGTAGAGTCTGACTCATAGGGACCCTACATACAGAGGAAAAAACATTCCCCAATTCTGTGCCAGGCACACGATCTTATTTATGTTTAAGCCTATTGTTGCAGGCACTGTGTCAATTCATCTAGTTGAGGGTTTTCCTTTTTTTTTTCATTGACCTGCCACTCTCCCAAACATGATGTCTTTCTCCAGGATTGGTCCCTCCTGACTATATGTCCAAAATAAGTAAGATGCAGTCTAGCCATCCTTGCTTCCAAGGAGCACTCTGGTTGCACCTCTTCTAGGAAAGATCTGTTGGTTCTTTTGGCAGTACATGGTAAACTTATATTTGTCCAAAAATACTTCAAACAAAATTAAAAGATGAAGCCGAACACACTGGTGCATGCCTGTGGTTCCAGCTACTCCAGAGGCTGATGCAAGAGGACGCCTTCAGCCCAGGAGCTTAGGACCACCCTGGGCAACACAGTGAGACACCTTCTCAAAAGCAAGAACAGCAGGGTAGGGATGTGGTTCAGTGGTAGATGCTTGCCTAGCCTACATGAGCCCCTCACCCCAAAAAGTACCATATTTATCTAACTGGTCACAGTTTAGCCAGGAACAGTAAGGTTGTATGTGCCTATAATCTCAGCTACTCAGGCGTTTGAGGCCCAAGGATAGAAAGTTTGAGGCCAGCCTTGGACAACTCAGGGAGATTCTTTCTCAAAAAGAACAAACATAAAAAAGAGAAAGAAAGGAAGAAAGAAAGAAAGAAAGAAAGAAAGAAAGAAAAGAAAAGAAAAGAAAAGGAAAGAAAAGAAAGTACGAATAAACAAGAAGAGAGAGAGAGAGAGAGAGAGAGAGAGAGAGAAAAGAAAGGAAGGAAGAAAGAAAGAAAGAAAGAAAGAAAGAAAGAAAAAGAAAGAAAGAAAGGGAAAGAAAGATTGACAAAGATTACAAACAGGTCATTTTAATTCACAAAGTTTGCTCAGGTAGTATTTGCAAAGGCCAGAATTTGAACCCATGTCTATCTAACTGCACAGAAAGCAATATTTGAAAAAGAATTCAGTTAAAAATTAGAACATTTAGCCAGTCACAGTGGTGTGTGCCTATAGTCCCGGCTATTTAGGAGACTGAGGTAGGAGGATCACTTGAGCCCAGGAGTTTAGGACCAGACTGAGCAACTATAGCAAGACATATCTCAAAAAGAAAGGAAAAAAGAAAGAAGAAAATAATTAGAATATATGGGATACTGGGCAAGAATGCATTTATTGACTTTTTATTGTTATGTTTAATTTTATTTACCACATTTGTATGCTGGGGTTTAGCTTAGTTGGTAGAGTGCTGCTGTACGCTCTTTGAGACCCTGGGTTCGATCCTCAGCACCATAAAAAATGGGAGAAGGACCTGGCAGCACACTCCTGAAACAATCCCCAAACAATCTGCCGTTGAAAACCTTACAAATAGCAGAGAAGCACTGACATAGTACCAGGCATGGCACAGTGTCAGGGAGTGTTCTGTTGTATATAGGGTTGCAATGAATTGGGCTCAACCTAAGGGCATCCAACAACAATATATCTCTTTAACACTACAGGAAAGAAAAAAAGTATTCAGTCGTGGTTGAAGTCTTTTTTGAAGAAATGATTATAGAAGCTGAAGAAGAACTACAAAGAGGCTGTACCAGAAGTAAAGTTCAGAGAAAAGGTGTATCTCTTTTTCTGAGATCCTCTTAATGTAACCCTTTTTCTTTGATTGATTGATTCCTTCCTTCCTTCCTTTCTCCCACTTTCCCTTTTTCCCTCCCTCCCTTCTTTCTTTCCTTCCTTTGTGTGTGTGTGTGTGTGTGTGTGTGTGTGTGTGTTTTGTTGTTGTTGTTGTTGTTGTTGTTGTTGAGACAGGGGTTGGAGATAGGGTCTTGCTATGTGGCCCAGGCTGGCTTTGAACTTCTGGGCTCAAGCAAGTCTCCTGCTTCAGCCTCCTGAGTGACTGAGACTACAGGCCCACTGCTTGTACAAGGCTTTAAGAGTAACTTTTTGTTTTCATTATTTAAAGCACATTTTATTAGCTTTTGTAATCAACCCCATGTAGATAAGATTTTATTTATTTATTTATTTTGTATTATTATTATTATTTTGGGGGGAGTTGAACCCAAGTACACGCTTAGCAAGTGGTCTACCACTGGGCTGCTCCCCCAGCTCATTTTTTATTTTTTATTTTATTTTATTTTATTTATTTATTTTAATTTTTTAATATTTTAAATATTTTATTTTTATTTTTTTAATTTTTAATTTTTAATTTTTTTACCCTGTCTGATACTAGCCCACATGCTATGTACTATACCACAACACTGTGAGGCCAGCTTCAGTATCACTTTTCCTCCTTTACGACCACCAAGACCAGTGTTCAGATCCGATGGGGAAAGGGAACCGGAGGGTTTTTTTATTTTTTGAGTAAGGGTTTTGCTGAGTTATGCAGGCTATCTCTGACCTCAAACTCATGATCCTCCTGGCTCCGCCTCCTGAGTTGCTGGGATTACAGGTGTGAGCCACTGCGTCAAGCTAGATCTTACATATTTAATACAGTATGCTATCCCTGTACAAATGGGAAAAAATCTTAAATTTAATGTTACTAGACCAACATGGCTTAAGAGTAACTTTTAAACATGAGATCAAGTTATTATGTAACACAGTTACATACATACTGATGTATTTGTGATTACAGTTTCTCAATGATTGGCTTAATTCGGACAGCAGATTTTATTTTTCAAAGAGCCATAACAATCTCTCTCTCTCTTTTTTTTTTTTTATACAGGGTCTTGCTATGTAGTCCATGCCAACCTCAACCTTGCCATCCTCCTGCTTTAAGCTCTGTAGTGCTAAGATTACAGGTGTGCATCACCTGCCCATTGTCAATATTTTCCATTCTTCATGCCCTTCCAGAGCCATTCTATTCCTCCCTAAATTATATGGTGAAATCCATGTCCCCTTCCTGCCTTCACAGAGTTTTTATAATAGGGAGGCAGACTATAAACAAATTAGCAAGTAAATGTAAAATTGTTAAGTGGTAATAGATTTTTTTTTTTCAGTACTGGGGGTTGAACCCAAGGCCTTGCACTTGCATGCTCTGCAAGTGCTGGACCACTGAGCTGTACCCCCAGCCCTTTTTTTTGAACTTTTTGAGACAGGGTCTCACTAAGTTATACAGACTGCCTCTGATCTTGAACTTGCAATTCTCTTGCCTCCACCTCCCGAGCCGCTGGGATTACAGGTGTGAGCCACTGTGCCTGGCTCAGTGGTAATAGATATTATGGAGATAAAACAAGATATAGGGAATACAGAGGGAAGGCGAGATGGGTGCCATGGCACATACCTGTGATCCTAGCTACTGGGAGGGGGAGGAAGGGGAATGGTGAGTTGGAGGCAAGAGGCAGTTTGTTCAATTTAGCAAGGCCCTATCATACAAACAAACAAACAAACAAATAAAATAAAAATGGGGCTGGGGATGCAGCTCAGTGGTGGAGCACTTGCCTAGCTTGCATAAGGTCCTGGGTTCAACCCCCAGTACTGGAAAAGAAAAAAAAAAAAAAAGGAGAGAAAGCGTGCTCTATTTTAGTTGTATGATTAGAGAAGTCCTTTCTGGAAAGATAACAACTGAACAGAGACCCAAAAGATGTAAGGTAGCACACTAAATGAATATCTGGTAGGTGAGGAATTAAAGCAGAGGAAAGAGGTAGTGTAGAGATTCTGAGGTAGGAGAGTTTGGTGGCCAGGATATTGAAGCAGAATGAGGAGAGGCTGGAAGGAGACCAGATGAAGACACAGAAACATAATGGAGGCCAGAGCATGTAAGGCTATGTAGGCTGTGGTGAAAGCTAGATATTATGGAGAAAAAGAAACATATAGGGAATATAGAGTGAAGATGAGCTCGGTGCCATGGTACATACCTATAATCTCAGCAACTTAGAGGTGGAAGAAGAATGGTGAGTTGGAGGCAGAGGCAGTCTGTGCAACTTATCAAGGTCCTATCTTAAAAATAAATAGACACTAGGCATGGTGGTGCACACCTGTAATCCCAGCGACTTGGGAGACAGAGGCAGGAGGATTGCAAGTTCAAGACCAGGGGCAGCCTGTGTAAATTAGTGAGACCCTGTCTCAAAAAGTAGAAAAATGAGCTGGGGGTGCAGCTCAGTGGTCCAGCACTTGCAAAGCATGCAAGTGTGAGGCCCTGGGCCCAACCCCAGTACCACAAATTATATATGTATATATATATATATATATTTATTTATTTATTTATTTATATTTATATTTGAGCACAGGAGTGACAATTGTCACTTATATTTTATAAAGAAGTCTTAGCCAGTCACTGTGGCACAGTCTTGTAATCCTAGCAATTTGGGAGGCTGGGGAAGTCTGTTAAGAAGAGTCTGGTTGTGTGGAAAATAAACTATAGGAGGATTCAGTCCAAAGCAGAGAGAACTATTAGAGTAATGCCACACCCACGTAATGACTAGGGCACTAGAAGTGGAGGGTATGAAAAATGGATATCACTTATATAGCATATATGTATATTATATATGTATATAATACACACATATATGTAAAAGGAAAGCCATAAGGATATGGATGTGGATCTTGAGAAAAAGTGAGACCTCAAGTGTGACTCTAAGGTTGTTGTTAGGTGCCATCCCCATCAAGTCCAACTCATAGCAACCCTATGTACAACAGAATGAAACACTCCCCCAATTGCCAGACATTTGATCTTTTTTATATTTAAGCCCATTGTTGCAGACACTGTGTCAATCCATCTAGTTGAGGGTCTTCCTTTCTTTTATTGACCTGCCACTCTCCCAAACATAATGTCCTTCTCCAAGGATTGGTTCCTCTGGACATGTCCAAGGTATATAAGATGCAGTCTAGCCAATCTTGCTTTCCAAGAAGCACTCTGGCTGACCTTCCTCTAGGACAGATCTGTTGTTCTTTGGGTAGTCCGTGGTATATTCAATATTCATCTCTAGTACCATAATTCAAAACCATCCATTCTTCTCCTGTCACACTTATTCATTGTCCTGCTTTCACAACCATATGACGTGACTGAAAATATCATGGCACGAGTGAGGCACACCTTCATCTTCAATGTGACATCTTTACTTTTCAATACTTTAAGGAGGGCTTTTGCAACAGCTTTTCCCAAAGCAATACGTCTTTTGATTTGACTGCCGCTTCTGTGGGTGTTGATTGTAGAACCAATAGAGCAAAATCTTGGACATCCTCAATCTTTTCTCCATTTATCATAAAGTTACTTACTGACCCAGCTGTAAGGATTTTTGTTTTGTTGATGTTGAGGTCCATATTGAAGGCTCTGTTCTTTGATTTTTGTCAATAAATGTTTCAAATCCTTTTAACTTTCAGCAAGCAGAGTTGTGTTATTTGCATAATGCAAGTTGTTAATTAGTCTTCCAATCCTTATGCTACATTCTTCATAAACTCCAGATTTTTGGATTATTTTCTCAGCATAGAGATTGAAGAGGTATGGTAAAAGGTTACAGCCCTGAGACACACTTTTCTTGACTTTACACCAGTGTTTCCTTGTTCTGTTTGAACCCACCTGCTTCATGTACAGATTCCTCAGGAATAGAATTAAGTGCTCTGGTATTCCGATTCTTCATGGTGCTATCCATTATATGTTATGATCCACATAGTCAAATGCCTTTGCATAACAACAAAACATCAATAGACATCCTTTTGGTATTCTCTGGTTTTGACTAATATCCATCTGACATCAGCAGCAACATCCCTGGTTCCATGCTCTCTTCTGAATCTGGTTTGATTTTCTGGCACTGCCTTGTCTATATACAGCTGCAGTTGCTTTTGAATGATCTGTAAAAAAATTTTACTTGCATATGATATTAATTATATCATTCAATAATGTCCACATTCAATTGGATCCCCTTTCTTGGAATAGGCATAAATATGCATCTCTTCCAGTCAGTTAGCCAGATAGTTGTTTTGCAAACCTCTTTGCATGAACAAGTTAGCACCTCCAGTGTTAAATTGTTTTTTGACTTTAAGGTTTTTGCTGTTATTTGCTCTGTACAAAGTATATTTTATGTATTTGTCCTGTTTCCTCATCAGAGATCCTGGAGTTATTCTGTGTATTCAAACACTCATCTGATGGCCATAATGTCAGTTATTAGTGCCCTTCAAGTAACTCCTTTAAGCACAGCCTCTCCAAGATACTGACATGTGGCAATGACTCAGAGCATTATAACCATTACTCTGAGGTTGTCTGTAACTGATATAATTACACATTTATGTTTATAATATTTCCTTGAAGAAGTTGGCATTGTTGTAATATACTAAAGAGAGAATCAATAATTTATGTTGTTTTCCTCAAAGAATTGGTGAGCTTTCATGTATATATCATATATATGCCCATGTAACTAAAGTGGAAGACAGATATTATTAGTGAGTTCTCCAAAGCTTTTATGAAGTTTGCCATTAGTCATATATTTTAAATCTTTTAGAACTGGCAAAATATAACTATAGTCACTTTTTGATGATTTCAGGAAGGATTGTTGTTGTTGTTGGTAGGTGCCGTCGAGTCAGTATCCAACTCACAGCAACCCTGCCTACAGCAAGGCCAAACACTATTGTCAGTGCTTCTCTGCTGTTCATAGCATTTTCAATGGTGGACTGATTTTGGGGAGTGGGCTGCCAGGTCCATCTCCCAAGCCTACAGCACCTGGTGTCCCCAGGCGGTCTCCTGTCCAGGTACTAACCAGGCCTGACCCTGCTTAGTTCCCGAGATCTGATGGGATCGGATGCCACAGGGATACGACTATAGGCTCAGGAAGGATATAGACATATAATTTAAATTTCCAGTATAATTCCTAGCACTTGCAAAGCATGCAAGTGTGAAGCCCTGGGTTCAACCCCCAGCACTGCAAAAATATTAAAAAATTCAAAAAATAAAAAATAAAAAAGGGGCTAGGGATGTGGCTCAATGGGAAAGCATTCCTAGCTGGCTGCTTCTTCCCATTTATTTCTATCTCCCTCAATCTAGTCACAGTAGTAGATATATTTTAGGCAAGCAGGACAGATGATAACTGCCCTCAGAGCAGTATTGATCTGTATAATTTAGTGATCTTTAGATTTTAAAACTTTTTCTTTTGTACTAAGAGTTGAACCCAAGGCCTCCCAAATGCTAGGTAAGTGTGCTGTCATTGAGCTGCACCCCCAGGTCCTTTTTTTAATTTTTTTTTTTTTTTTTAGTGCTTGGGACTAAACTCAGGGCCTTGCACATGCTAGGCAAGCACTTCCCCACTGAGCTCCATCCCTAGCCCCTTATTTATTTATTTATTTATTTATTTATTCATTTATTTATTATTTTTAAAATTTTTTGTGTGGTACTGGGGGTTGAACCCAGGGCCTCATGCTTGCATGCTTGGCAAGTGCTGGACCACTGAGCTGCACCACTAGCCAATTTTTTAACTTTTTGAGACAGGGTTTTGCTAAATTATGCAGACTGCCTCTGGTCTTGAACTTGTGACCCTCCTGCTTCTGCCTCCAGAGTCGCTAGGATTACAGGCATGCCCCATTGTGCCCAGTCCCCCTTTTTGATTTTTTATTTTGAGGCAGGGTCTTGCTAGGTTACACCTGCTCCTTCTGGCCTCAAACTTGTGATTCTCCTGCCTCAGCCTCCTGAATCGCTGGGATTACAGGCACGTGCCACAGGGCCTGAATCCCTTTAAAAATTTTTATTTTGAGACAAGATCTCACTAACTAGAGCATGCTGCCTCTGGCCTTGAATGCACTATCCTTCTGTCTCAGCCTGTGAACTCTCTGGGATTACAGGCCTGAGCCACAGAGTCTGGTTTAAGGCTTTTTCTTAATGACTTGCCATAAATCTAACCTCCAGGGAACTACCTAATTATCATAAAATCACTTAAATATTTGACTTTCATATAATAACTACCTACCTGATCAATGGATATTTAATTTCTCAGTTTTGTCCCAAGACTACCTTCTTTGGGATTCAAGGACTTCCCTATTTCTAGTAATGTGGGCTTTATCTGGTGAACATAATTCATACTGATCAGAGTTTTATAATCATTTTTCTGGAGCATTGTAATGATTCAAGTTCAGCCTGATGACCTAGAAAATGACAGTTTACTAGCTGTACTTTCACCTTTATTTTACTTTAAGAGACAGGGGTAATTAGAGAGACCCTGTCTCAAAAAACTAAAACAAAAATAACACAGAGAGAGAGAGGGAGAGAGGGAGATAAGGCTAGAGAGAGGGGGTCAGGGGAGAGAGAGAGACAGGCCTCACTTTGTTGTCCAGGTTTTGGTGGACTCTCACTGGATTCCACTGATGAACTTCTGGGCTCATGTGATCCTCCTCCCTCAGCCTCCCAAGTAGCTGGGACTATAGGTATGCACCACCATGCCTGGAAATTTTACTTTTATTTTTAAACAAAATGAATTATAGTTAGTCAAGCCAAATAATGTTAATATACATTTTGTTGTTGTTGTTGTTGTTGTTGTTGTTTTAGTCAACCAAAATTCATTGGGGATAGTGCTCCAAAATCAAATGTACACTAAACAAATCTTTCAGAGTATGACGTCTCTCTTTTAGCACAGTTTTAAGACAGGCTCAGATCTAAATATTATACCAATTCTGATAGTTTCTGGCATCCATTTCTTCATTTGTAAAATGGCAAAAATGACCTTATCTATTACACTAGTCTTTTGGGGCCTGCAGCCATACCACTGTGGCATCAGATCTCGGAAGCTAAGCAGGGTCAGGCCTGGTTACTACTTGGATGGGAGACCACCTGGGAACACCAGGTGCTGTAGGCTTGGGAGAAGGACCTGGCAACCCATTTCCAAAAAACAACCAGCCATTGAGAACCCTATAAATAGCAGAGAAGCACTAACAATAGTGTTTTGCCTGTTGTATGTAGGGTTGCCAAGAGTCAGACACTGACTCCATGGCACCTAACAATAAGAAGAAGTCTTTTGGGGAGGGGATTAAGAAAGGGTTTTTCCATGTAGCCCAGGCTGGCCTGGAACTTGCCATGTAGATCAGGTCTTGAATTTGCCTCAATCCTCCTGCTTCATCGTCTGGGGTGCTGGATTACAGACATTTGCCACCACACCTGGTTTTACAGTAGTCTTTTTAAATTACAGTCATTTTAAATATTAGAAGACATATGATAATACATGCTTAGTATAGATCAATGTCATATGTTTTTTCAATAGATGTTTGCTTTTTTTGGGTGGGAGATTCTGGGGATAGAACCCAGGACTTTGTATGTGCTAGGCAAGCATTCTACCACTTAGCTATATTCCCTGCCTATGCTATTTTTAATTTATAGAAATTTAGAAATCCACTTTTTCCCTCCATGCACCAGCCTCCAAACAAGTCTGAGTCATTGAGATCAACAACACATCAGTGGAGCCCAGTGAAAGCCCAGCAGAGCAGTCCACCAGCAGGTAGCACAGACATTTCAGGTGCTGTGATCTTTGGTGGGTGAGAAGTCTCCTGGAAGTACCTCCCTTTGACCCAGGCAAGAGGACACCTTGCTCTGGCTCTGTACTTTATATAGCCTTGTATATAAACAAATATATATATATATATATGTATGTATACACACACACACACACATTTGTTAAAGAATATATGGCTGTAAAACAAAAAACAGCACATGGTTATAGCTGCCTCTGTCACTTAGAACTTGGCATTAATTGTGACCAGAAACTCTAAGCATCTGCTCTAGTGAATCAACACCTTTTAGGTCCCAGGGAAATCAACTGCACATTTTTTTGTGCTGTGTTCTCAAAACAGAAGGCAATTGTATCTTAAGGTCATGAAGAGTTTGGATTTGTGCTCCTGTTGGCATTTGAAATAGACATCGCTTTGGAGGGCAGGAGGACTTGAGTAATGGCATGTTTTTCACATAACATGAAGAAACGAAATTAACTTATCAAGCTCTTCCTGATATTGTGAATGCAAAAGATTCTTGAATAACAAAGTATCATGTCTGAGTAGAGCTGAACACCCACACCAGTCTGACAGCCTGGCTACATAGCAAGTTCCAGGCCAGCTTGGGCTACACAGAGAGACTCTGTCTCAAAAAAAAAAAAAAAAAAAAAAAAAAAAAAAAAAAAAAAAAAAAAAAAAATCCAAGGCCAGTCTGGGCTACATAGAGAGATTTTTGTCTAAATAAATAAATAAATAAACAAACAACAATTACCCAGGGAAGGTTGTCTAATTTGGCATTATTATTTATACAACAAATGAGGTTATATTTTCTTTTTCTGGTGGAGCCACTACAGTACTTAATTAGACAAAGTAGGCTTTGTTTTCGACTTCCTGAGACCACCAGATTTGAGGCCAAATTTAAATGTGGATTCCCAGACCCTAACCTCAGAATCTGCCAGTAGAAGTGAAAGATATTTAAATAGTTGCCTTTTAACTAGTGCCTAAATGACTCTCACACAAATCCAGAGACCACCTCTGAATTATTGTTAGGTGAGGGAATACTTGTTCTTGAGATGCTTTCTTATTTGATTGGTGCTCCTGACTCTTCACATGGACCATGGGCAAAAAGAAATGGATCATTTCCACAGTTACAATTAATTTTAAAAGAAAGAAAAAGAAACTTAAAAAGTTAAGTGGACTAACTCAGAGTGATGGAGGGAGAGAGAAAAGGAATAGGAGTGTTAGAGATTAGGGAAAACGATGTTAAGGGAAGGGAAAGAGAGCAGTAGTTCTTTTATCATATAACAGGTGAGCACTTAGTAAATGTTTGCACCAAGTGTAAGTGCTGGAGATTCAAAGGTGTGCCTGATAGCAGAGCCTTCCCTCAGAGGGTTCACAACCTATGGTGGCTGAAGCAGGTAGGAAGGTGTTTTGCAAAGGCATAGATAGGAATGGTTCCTGTCCTAGGCTTGAGGCTCTCAGGCAATGCTTCATGGGGTCACTGCGTGCTCTGGACCAGGATGAGTATTCCGGGAAGTAGTGTCCAGGAGAAGGCAAGAAGTCTCCAACGCATATTCATTTTATTTAACTTAATTTTTTACTGCTTAGAAAAGTAATGTTGTTATGATAAAACGTTCTAGTAAGAGATGCGAAAGCCTCCTGTAATCCTCCTGTTTACCGCACATCCTTGTCCAATCCTTTGCTAGGAGAGTTCCTACCTGCGGGTTTGTTTGATCAAGGTAAAGTCATTCATCCTCCCGCCAGCAGAGGGCGGCTGGCAGCACATCTGGCGGCCAGCGCCGTCTCTCTTTCACACGTCGCTTGCGTATTCGGCGGTGCTACAAACCGCGCCTGCGCACGAACTTCAGCCTTTTCCCCCCCGTAGCGCTGCTGGGCCTGCAGGTCTGTGTCGAGCCGCGGACGCGGATCTCTGATTCTGCGGAATGGTGAGTGCGCACCTCGACATTGGAGCTCCGGACGCACCGGGGTTCCCTCTTCTCTCTCGGATTACAGTCTAGGGCCCGTCTTGCGCGACACAGGGTTCAGATGGCATTTGATTCCCAGCTCTGCAGTTCTCAGGCTGCGGCTTCTGGCGTGGCTTTAATGGCTGCCACCGTGCATGCGAGCTTGGGGGGAGGGGTGGGCAAAGAAGAGTAACCACTTGAAGCCCAGGTTGAGGAGCACGTGAGTTTAGTAGACAGCTGGCGGGTACTGTGTCCTTGGATCTGAGGGGGCTCCGGCCGGCAGCCAGCCGGGGGAGGTTGCATGTGTGCGGTTCTGGGCTACCTGGGGGATGCCGGAGTGGAGGCCGGCTCTGACGTTCTGGGACCCAGCTTAGCCTCAAGCCGGTTCGTGGGCTTTCCAGGAGACAGTCATACTTTGCTAGTCCTTCAGAAAGTCTCGGCCCGTGGGCCGGGAAAGTGGTTTGTGTCAGCGCAGTTTGGAGGCCCTGGCGTCCCTGGGCCCCGGAAGGAAGGAAGCTGTAATTTGGAATATTCGGCTTTTGCCTCTTTTTCTAATTGGTTGCTAGCTCTAGTTTTCAGTGATTGTTGGGACAAAACCCCAAAACGTGGAGTAGGATGTTGCTTTTTGGGGGGATATAGTGCCGTTTTTGTTGTTGCTGTTAGGTGCCGTCAAGTCGGTATCCGACTCATAGCGACCCTCTGTACAACAGGGAAACACTATTGTCAGTGCTTCTCTGCTGTTCATAGGGTTTTCAATGGCAGATTGATTTTTGGGAGGGGGCTGCCAGGTCCTTCTCCCAAGCCTACAGCACCTGGTGTTCCAGGCTGTCTCCCATCCAAGGACTAACCAGGCCCGACACTGCTTAGCTTCCGAGATCTGATGGGATCGGATTACACAGGGCTACGGCTGCAGGCAGAGCCGTTTTTAATGGGGAGTAATCGCTGCATGGGAGAAGGCAATCCACTCCCCCAAAACAATCTGACATTGAAAACCCTATGAATAGCAGAGAAGCACTGACAGTCGTGTTTCGCCTGTTGCTATCGCCTGTACACCGACTTGACACCTAACAACAACAGATCGCTGAATGTGCTCTTGCTTGGTTAAGTGGCATACAGTTTAGGCTTTTGAAAAAGACATAGAGGAAGTGACAGAACTTTGTAATTACCTGAGATTAGGTTCTTGAAGTGGGACATAACAATACTCAGAACAGATTGACATTGGGCATCGTTGACTGCTATGCCTCACAGATGTTTGGCACAAGGGTCTAGTGGTACTGGTCCGTGAGGAAACAGTTCTCTATAGAGATTATGAATAAACATTTAAAAACTTCTAAAGGCAATGTGGATGTAAATTTTTATCTGTTCAATCTAGATTGGAGCCTGATTAAGGCTGCTGGGGGCGGGGGTCAAACCTAGGACCTTGCTCATGCTAGGCAATCATTCCATGTTTCCTAATGATTCATTTTGTGTTTTGTAAAGCTCTCAGACTGTGATAGGTGGAAAGTTGTTGTTGTTGTTGTTGTTGTTGTTGTTAGGTGCCATCGAGTGGTATCCGACTCATAGTGACCCTATGTACAACAGGAGAAACACTTTGCCAGTGCTTCTCTGCTATTCATAGGGTTTTCAATGGCGGATTGACTTTTGGGAGTGGGTTGCCGCGTCCTTCTCCCAAGCCTACAGTATCTGGTGTTCTCAGGGGTCTCCCATCCAAGTACTAACCAGGCCCAACCCTGCTTAGCTTCTGAGATTTGACTGGATCCGATGCCACAGTGCTACAGGTGCAGGCAGGTAGAAAGTAGAAGACAGTAATTCTTGACTCCAGTCAGTTTGAGAAACATGTTATAAAAGTTGACAGTTGTATTGATTTGCTCTGGAAGTTCAAGTGTTATTTTGTTACATGGTTAACTCATGTCAAAAGTATTACTGGAGGATGGTAAGTTCAAGGCTAGTTTGGGCTACCTAGTGAGACCCTGTCTCACCCACCTGCCCAAAATATTGTGGGCTAGAACATTTACCAGTATTTTAATATTCTTTTTTTCTTTAAAGGGGTTTGTTAAAGTTGTCAAGAATAAGGCCTACTTTAAGAGATACCAAGTGAAATTTAGAAGACGACGAGGTATGGGCTTTTTTCCCTGTGCTTTCAATATTAAAGGAATCAGCTTTAGAGTGGAATATCCCTTCTTAAATTATTGTTTCTTTCAGAGGGTAAAACTGACTACTATGCTAGGAAACGCTTGGTGATCCAGGACAAAAATAAGTACAACACACCCAAATACAGGATGATAGTTCGTGTAACTAACAGAGATATCATTTGTCAGGTAAGTTGTAGTGTAGACTCATGTCCCTTTGCTTACTATGCTAACGAGGTTGTACTTGGGAAGCAGCGCACATGATGCATGGGTTAGAAGGGGTGTTTAGTATCCAAAAATGCTGAGTAGTTAATTTCCTTTTAGTGGGTCAAGTTGGAGACTGGGAAATTAGTATTTTAAAAAATACTTGGAGCCAGGTATGGTGGTACACACCTGTAATCCCAGCGTTTGGTAAGGCAGAGCCAGGAGGATCACAAGTTCCAGGCCAGAGGTAGCATGTGTAATTTAGCAATACCCTGACTCAAAATTAAAATAAAAATGGGCTAGGTGCAGCCTAGTGGTAGAGCACTTGAAAAATAAGTGCAAAGCCCATTTGGCCCCTAAGTATCACAAAAGAAATTTTTGAAAATTCAGAATACTTGGAGGATCAGCCATGTTTGGAATTTTGATCCTGTTCAATCTTATTTCCATTATCTAACTTGCAGGGAAGAAACTTGGAGAAACCTTTTTTTTATATATGTGAATGGGGTGGCAAAGTAGGTAATTAGAAGGTTCTTGCCTATCCCAATTTCAGTAAAATAGAGTTTGTCATATACTAAGTGCTGATTCTTGCTATGTGATCCAACATGCCACTTTACTTGTTGAAGAGGTAGGTAATTTTAAGGGTAAAACAAGACTTTTTTTGTGGTACTGGAAAATTGAATCTGTTGTTGTTAGAGCTTCTAATGTACTTGCTAGTGCTCTACCACTGGGCTGTACGCCCAGCCCATTTTTGTTTTTCTATTTGGAAACATACTCTCCCTAAATTACACAGGCCATTTCTGGCCTTGAACTTGCGATCATCCTCCCTCAGCCTCCTGAGTCTCTGAGATTACAGCCATGCATCGCTGTACCTGGCAATTAAAATAGACTCTTAAGGTTTTTCTTATTTCTGTTTACTGTTTGAAATAGGTTTTTAAAAAAAATCTACAAAAATGGTAGTTCTGTGTTTAGGCTTTTATGTCTGGACAACATTTGGATAGTTGAGATTTGCTGATCTTCTGCAGAAGTCAGGCATATATGTTTGTAGTACAAATTTGTTGACTCTGAAGGCAGTGTCTTTATACCTGTGTTCAGATAACTAAACATGAGACACCTGAACCTTTGTTGAATTTAGGCTTAGTTCTTTTAGGTATTTAAAAGAAGTGACATTCCTCTTTGACTTTTTATTATTTATTTATTTTTGCAGTACTTGGGGGTCGAATCCCAGGACCTTGCACATACTTTCTAAGTGTTCTACCACTGAACCGCATCCTTTTTAAATTTTTTTGAGCCAGGTTCTTGCTGAGTTACACAGGCTGCTCTGGCTTCAAACTGGACATCCTTCTGCCTCCACCTCCTTAGTTACTGGAATGGCAGGTGTCCACCACCATGCCTAACCCTTTAACTTTTTAAATTGCTTCTTTAACTCACTGGCTAACCCAGTTAAAAATCTTTCCAGTATTTAAAAGTAAGAAGCTACAGTATAATTTGTTCCAAATGCATTCCAGTATTGGACACCTTCTCAGGAGGGAACCAGTTCCTGGAGAAGGACATCATGTCTGGGAGAGTGGTGGGCCAATGAGAATGGATTGATACAGTGTCTGTAACAGTGTGCTTATACATAGAAAAGATCATGTGCATGGCAGTGTCAGCAAGTGTTGCGTTCTGTTGTACATAGGGTCACTGTGAGTCAGACCTGACTCTATAGCACCTAACAGTAAGAACATTGGGTAATTTTAACCTTATATACTGTGACTTTAGTCAAATATATTTGCAGAAACCTAAATCTACTAGTACACAGCTGTTGACCTGCTATATAGTTGACCATGTTATAAATTAATGGTTTTAGGTGAGTGAGTTTAACAAATAACTTTTTAGGTGATACAAGTGTATGTCCATTGACTGTTCTTATGACTTTGAACAGGGCAGCACTTAGGACAAGTAATGAAACAGTGAAAGCAGCAGATAACTAACCTAATTTTTCACTTTCTGTAGATTGCTTATGCCCGTATAGAAGGAGATATGATAGTCTGTGCAGCATATGCACATGAGCTACCAAAATATGGTGTGAAAGTTGGCCTTACAAATTATGCTGCAGCCTATTGTACTGGCCTGCTGCTGGCCCGCAGGGTATGTACAAGATGACTTTAATTGATGTACTTTGGGTTAGGTCATTGTGGCTTACATGGGTATCAGCAGGGAAGATGATTTTATAAGTGGAAAATTTAATTGCTATGGCAGTGCATTTGCTAATAACCTGGGAAAGCAGTTGTTTGTCTTCTTATTTTCTGCCCTGTTTGGGGGTATATCTAGACCAGCTCTGTTCAGAAGAATTTTCTATAGTCCTAGGAGATTTTTAATATGTCCAGTGGGATAACCACTAGCCTCCTGTGGCTAATGAGTATTTGAAACATAGCTAGTGCTACTGAGGAACTGAACTTCTAACTTGAATTTGAAAAGCTACTTGTGCTTAGTTGCTACTTAATTAACCAACAAAGGCCCAGCTACCCATAGATCTTTCAACCATCAGTGTACCATAAAATGCAGACTTAGGGGGACTGCACTCCAGACTCCTTATTCTGATAGGGTATCCCAAGTGATTTTCCGTGCACATTAAAATTTGAGAAAGTGCCTTCATTTTGGGGAATGAGCAGTGATGGAAAGATTTTATTTTTTTTGCACCTGCTTGGCAGCATTTACTATATGTGGTACATTAATGAAGGGAGGGAATAAAATTGTGGTTTTTGCCTTTTTTTTTTTTTAAGTTACCTAGTTTTGCAGTGCAGTTGTAAAGCATCAATGAGGACTCACATCTTCATTGATTATAAACATGTTTTGAGTAAAGGGATCATTGTCATTAATATGAAAGCAAGTTGGTGCAAAAGCACTACTTGTGATGAAACCATAGCTTGGTGACAATGTGCCAGCAGAGGAATTAAAATAATGTAGTTGGAGAGTAGATCCACAAAAGATGTTCTCTTCAGCTCAGGAGCCTATCCCTAAAATTTTATTCCAGGTTAAACAAAGCTACATGGGATAACACTTACTATTTAGTTGTTTAATTATTATGGCAAAATATGACTAAAGAAATGTGGGGATCACTTGAGTAAATCTAAGGATCAAATTAAGTATTACATTATTTTGACATGAAATATTTTAGAATGGTTGGAATATATTTTAAAAGGCATTTACGTTGACTTGTTATTAGCTTCTCAATAGGTTTGGGATGGACAAGATCTATGAAGGCCAAGTGGAGGTGACTGGAGATGAATACAATGTGGAAAGCATTGATGGTCAACCTGGTGCCTTCACCTGCTATTTGGATGCAGGTCTTGCTAGAACTACAACTGGCAATAAAGTTTTTGGTGCCCTGAAGGGAGCTGTGGATGGAGGCTTGTCTATCCCTCACAGGTAATAGTATTCAAGACCTCAGGCCTTGACTCCAGTACCTCCCTGTTTCTAACTAGTTAGACTATGGAAATGATTGAACTGATTAAAGAAGTTATTGTGAATGCTTTGCTCCATGCTATGTACTATGCAGGACAGGAAGGAATTATAACCCGTTTTAGAAATGAAGCTTAGTAAAGTGATTTGTACAGTGTTTTGAAGTTAATATATGTAAGAGCTGGAGTATAAACCACTACCTTTTGCATATGACTTAATTTTGGTCAGAAATGAGCAACTCCTTTCTCCATGAATTTTCTTTTTCCATTCATAATAAAAAATTGATTCACTGGGTTAAGGAAATGTGAATTTTAGAATAAAAAGTTGAGACAAAAATTTATGAAAGATTTCTAAACTTTCACTTGGAAATAGGGTTACAGGCCATTCTTGAAAGTTAGGTTATTTAATATTTTAATCCTTTGGTTTGAGATTTTTTAAAATTTGTTGAGTAGACACATTGTGACTGACTTAAGGATATTTTAAGTCGTGGTTCATTTAACAACCAAAAAAAAAAAAAAAAAACCAAAACACCTGGGGGTGGCGCATTAGCTTTTCTTTATTTTTGGCAAGCCCAAAATAAAACCTAAATGGAATTTTGCTTTTCAAATGTAGGATTGTGGGGAGGGAGTGTACCTGTTAACATTTTTTGCAAGGTACCTGTTAAATGTTTTTTGCATGTTTTTTCATTTACTGTCTATAATAGCCAAAATCAGTCTACACTGTAAATTCTTCACTATTGAATTTAGTAAGGTGCAAGTGTACCAAGAGTATTCTTTCCAGATAATCTTGCTAATTGTGATTTTGGCCAAATCACTAGTTCTCCATTACTCTGAGGTACCAGTGAAAAATTACAGGATTTGGGGTATAAATGGTTTATTTATTTTTTATTTTTGGTGGTATTTGGGGGTTGAATCCAGGCCTTTCACATACTTTGCATGTGCTCTACCACTGGGCTGCTCCCCCAGGCCATTTTTTATTTTTTATTTTGAGATAATCTGGCTGAAATTAGGCAGGCTGCCTCTGGCATTGAACTTGTGATCCTCCTGACTCACCCTCCCTAATTACTGGGATGACAATAGTTTTGAAAATACTCCCTATGCTAATATGCAGAACTTGTCACAGAAAGCTTTCTTCTGTGTCCAGTTACTGGGAGTGGGAGAGCTAGAGCAAAAGGATCACCTCAAGCCCATAAGATTGAAACTAGCCTGGTCAACATAGTGAGTTACCATCTGGGCAAAAAAGAAAAGGTGTTTGTGAGATGATTTTCTCTTCTTTTGAATTCAGAGATGAGCTGCTGAATGATGATATCCCACTAACTGAGCAGTCAGTAGTTGGTCCTTTGGTTGCAGTATGATGCAATAATTGTTTCAAGACGGGACTGATGGCAGCTACTGAAGGGAATTCCTATGAGTGAACTAATTTTAGTCAGTCTATACTAAAATATGAAAACTTTTATTTTAGTACCAAACGATTCCCTGGTTATGATTCTGAAAGCAAGGAGTTCAATGCTGAAGTACATCGGAAGCATATCATGGGTCAAAATGTTGCAGATTATATGCGTTATCTAATGGAAGAAGATGAAGATGCCTATAAGAAGCAATTCTCTCAGTACATTAAGAACAGCGTAACTCCAGACATGGTAAAAAATTTACTTAAACATGTTTGAATTGGTTAATTTATCGAAACAAGTTTAGTGCTTGTTTTTAGTGAGTTATGTTCTTACATGGGTATATTTCAGTCTAGCAGTTTAAAGTTGCATGTAGAGTATGTTTGTAGGTATGCACAGACTCACATAGGCTGTCCTTAAAAGTGAAATTAAGATGTTGGATGAGAATAGATTAACAGGTCAGATAAGGTAGTGTAAGTAATGAGGTGGTATTGTCACCTTTTTCTCAGGAATCTTAAATGCTGAAGTAAGACAGGCTACAAGCATCTAAAAAACCTTTTTGCCCTTTATGTATTAGCTGTTGTATATTTACAGATCTCATTCTTCTGGTCACAGTTTGTCATTTACTTTTAAAATAAGGTACTAAATACTAAATTCCACTAATTTGGGAAGGGAAAAGAAAGCATGCACACAGAAAGCTATACAAATTCTGTCAGTAGCTTTGGATCATGGAGAAGTGAAGCGAACCATGTTTGTAAAACACAGTTTAATGTTGGAAATTTATCAGCTCTAAAATTGAGTCTCTAAGACTACCTCTGTTAAGATATTGGGATAATTGAAGATGGTGGTACCAGTTTTGAAATTATAGTAAAAATGTGGAACATGGATCACATCAATTGTTATAAAGCTGTTGTAATGGTTTGGGAGAAGGACCCGGCAACCCCCTCCCAAAAATCAATCTGCCATTGAAAACCCTATGAACAGCAGAGAAGCACTGACAATAGTGTTTCCCCTGTTGTACAGAGGGTCGCTATGAGTCGGATATCCGACTCGACAGCACCTAACAACAACAATTGTAATGGTAAAATTATGTGTTATTGTTTTTTAGGGGCTTCTGATAGTGCATGGTAGTTTCTATTTTGGTACAGCTTTGGCAATGAAAAATTTTAAAGTCATAATTGAGAAAAGATAATTTTCTGTGGCTTGTATGCTTTGGACACAGTCTAAGGCTGGATAAACAAACACATAGTTTGAGGTTTTATTCCTCTCCCCAGCCCTCAGTAGTGGGGCCTTGAACCCATGCCTTGTGCATGCCAGGTAAGTGCTCCACCACTGAGCTGCACCACAGCCCATTTTTTATTTTTGAGATAGGGTCATGCTAAATTGCATAGGTTGCCTCTGGCCTTGAACTTGCAAGTCCCTGCCTCAGCCTCCTGGTTCACTGCAATTATAAGGGGGCACCACAGTGCCCAGCTAAATCCCTCCAAACCCCTGGTACTGGGGGTTGAACTGAGAAACTTGGGCTTGCTAGGCAGGTGTCTTACCACTGAGCTATACCCCGGCCCCTTGACTCGTTGAGATAGGAAAAGAATTAAAAAGAATTTTACTTTTAGACTATGATTCTCCATGGCCTACAGACTATTCCTTCCTAGGCCATATCGTGATGTGCTCATGTCATATTTACTCAGAACTTTTCAGAGTCCTAGTCTGTGCTTTGAGGTGTTTATTTCTTAGTGCTTTCCTCTTCCATGCTATATGTATGCTGGGGGGCTTTTTGGCTAATGCACTTTTTCAGTTAGCGCATTAATTTTTTCTTGGTGGTACCTGGGATTGAACCCAGGGCTTTGTGCACCATTAAGCATATGCTTTACCATTGTGCTATACCCTATACCCCTGGCTCATTAATTTTACTTATGGTGGCCTTTTTCCTCCTGTGTACCTGCTGAAATCCTCTGTACACATCTCATGTGTCCCTAACAGGAAATGATTTTTATCTAAACTCATGGCATTATCTACATATATATGGTTGTATTTACTACTTCTCTAATCTCTTGGAAGTGCTGGGGTTTAGCTCAGTTGGTAGAGTGCTGCTCCACACTCTGAGGACCCGGGTTTGATCCCCAGCACCACAAAAATGGGAGAAAGACGTGGCAATCTAATCCCAAAGCAATCCCGAAACAAACAACCGTTGAGAACTCCACCCAACTCAAAGCACCTAACAACAACAAAACCAACTATCTCTTGGAAGGAACTGGGTTGCTTAGATTGCTAAATGGCTACTTGAAGTCAAATAGGTATGTTAAATACAGTGGACAGCTGTAATAGAATGCTAAAGAAGTAGAGAAATTAACTTTTAAAAGGGGTTTAGGCACATCTGTAATCTCAGCACATAGGAAACTGAGGCAGGATTTTGAAAGTTGAGGGCATCTAGATATGGGGGGTCAGGTAGTTGAGGTCTTAAATGCAATGAACATTTTTGCATTAATTTCTTTGTTAAGTTTTATGCAAATGCATGTAATAATCACATTTTCTCCTTATAAAATGAATAATTTTATAGACCTAGATTGCCTTTTTTTCTTTTTCTTTTTTTTTTTTTTTTTTTTTTTTTTTTTTTTTTTTTTTTTTTTTTTTTTTTTTTTTTTTTTTTTTTTTTTTTTTTTTTAACTTGGCCAGGGATCATGCTGGGCTGGGATTTAGCTCAGTTGGTAGAGTGCTGTGCTGCAGTCACTGAGGTCCCAAGTTCAATTCCCAGCACCGCAAAAATGGGAGAAGGACCTGGCAGTCCACTCCCAAGGCAATCACGAAACAGCCACTGAAAACCCAATGAGGGTCACTATGAGTTGGATACCGACTTGACGGCACCTAACAACAACAACAGGGATCATGCTAGGGACTAAGCCCATTCATGCTAAGCACTTAGCGCCACTGTGCTGTACTCTACCCTGACATTCTTTAGGGAGCAGTAATTATTAAATATTTAGAGTTATAACCTTGGATATTTTAAAAAATGAGCTTTAGAACAAAATTTCCCAATAAGAAATCTAATTAGATAGCTTTTGGAATTCTCTAGAAAATTTCAGACCTCTTTCTAGTTGTAGAGACCTTATATTACTGTCAGATACTAGTGACTCTGGTAAATAATGCTGGGAATTGCTTTGAAGGGCCTGTCAAGTAAAGATGGAAATCAGAAATCTGGGGAATATGGGGTAACAAAAGAATTAGTCATTTCTTGTTGGCCCCCAATGTCTTGTCCTTGGTCTCTTGGTTTCAAGCTGTCAGTGTTGTAACTCTAGGGACCTCACATTTTACATCTTTGCATCTTAAATGGTTTGGCATATGTCATCACTTGAATGAAAGAATTTAGGTCAGGCAGTATTTAGAATGAGGAGCACAGTGTGCTTATACAAACATAAATTTGCTATAAAGGAACTTTAAGAGGCATGGCTGAATTCTCAGGAATACATGCAGATTTTTCTTCAGACAGTTACGTGAATAGTGTTAGTTCACATTGTGTAAGGTAAAGATTGGGAATTTGTTAGTAAAAGGTGGGTTACATATAGGAATTTAAGAAATTAGAAGGACAAAATAGAGCAAGCAGAATACTGTATTTTAATATAGTAGGGCATATGAAATGAAACCAAGTACTGTTTGCTTTCTTTTGTTTCAGATGGAGGAGATGTATAAGAAAGCTCATGCTGCTATACGAGAGAATCCAGTCTATGAGAAGAAGCCCAAGAGAGAAGTTAAAAAGAAGAGGTATGTTACCTATTTTCTTTTTTTAAAGGAAAGAAGTTGGGAGTGGTTCCCACATTGCCTTGTTTCATCTTTGGGTGAGACTTTCAGGAAAGATGTGCAAACTCGATCACTAGCTCTGCATGATGTGGCAGAAGCTAAGGGAACCAGGTTTGCTAAAGTAATTTTGGTGATAGCAATGTATTAGCCTCAGAAGCTACTGAGGCAGCCCATTCTATCCTAGTACAGTATAAGTACCACCTAATTGCTTATTTTCATTGGCTATCTATGGAAAAGAGGGGTTTTTATTTTATTTCTCAATACTAGGGGTTGAACCTACTGAGTTACATCCCAACCCTACCCCCGATTTTTTCTTTTAATTTTGAGACAAGAGTCTTTTTAGGTTGCACAGGCTGCCTTAGCCTTCTGAGTAGCTGGGATTTAAGGCATATTTTGATCTTCAGATGGAATAAAATGTAATAAGATTAAGCCATTTTACCAACATTGTTTTTTATTTGATTTTTGACTCTGGTAGACACTATCACAGAAGTTGGCATTTGGGAAAGATAGTTGAAGAGCATAATTAAGTACATGTTAGAACTTGAGTTAGTCAACCTTTGATTATACCGTGTTTGCCATTTTCAATAGAAATGAAATATTCTGTATCCTCTCTAGCCATTATTTTTTTAAAAAATACATTTCTGTCTTTTACTTTTTTGTAGGTGGAATCGTCCCAAAATGTCCCTTGCCCAGAAGAAAGACCGGGTAGCTCAAAAGAAGGCTAGCTTCCTCAGAGCTCAGGAACGGGCTGCTGAGAGCTAAACTAAACAATTTTCTTTGAAGATTTTTTTCGGACAAATACAATAAACTTATTGATAGAGCAGCTATTTGTGTTAAGCTCTTGTTATAAAACTGCAGGAAATACCCTGATGTATACAAGCAAAAGGAGTTGACAATTTTTTTTCCTCCAAGAAACAAGTATAGCTTTTTCCAAAGAAAGCCATTTTGCATTTTTACTCAAACAAAGTTTCTATTTCTTGATCTTGGCTTCTCCCTGACAGGAGTCATTATCCCTCAAATTGTATATTGTACAGTCCCTAAATATCTGGCAAACAACAGTCCAAAGATCACTAGGAAATAATTCTTTCATCCATTTATTATAACCAAATGATGAGTGAGAAGAAAGTACCTCGGGATAGTTTTGAAATCAAACAAAACTGGTGCTAATCCGTGGCTTTAATTTTTAAGAGAAAGATAATAAAAGTCACACAGATTTAACACATTCACTTTAACCAGGTTAAAGGCAGAAAATACTAGAGCTTTTCTCCAAAAGAAGGTGTTTCAGTTAAGGGACATGTTGAAAGGTACATGCCAGATCTGAATATACGTATGAAAGTAACATGAAAGGATCAAGTATTAAAACCTTGCATATCAAGTTTACAAGGAAAAAAAATGGGAAAATTTACATGCCTCTTTGAGAAATAGCCCTTTGGGCCATAGGAAATAATTGTTTGAAAATGGAAAATTATTAAGTCTTCCATGACTTATTTCAGTCTTAATAGCACATTCTCCATAGTTCAGATTTTAAAAATGCCCATCTTTTTGGGATGTATGACCTTACTATGTCAAGTTTTTTGTTTTTTGTTGTTGGGGCTCAAACCTGGCTAGGTGAGCACTTACATTGAGCTATGTGATATCCCCAACACAATCAGCTTTAAAGGGCTTGATTGGCTCATCCTAAAATGGACCCATCAAATCTTTAGCAATAATAAGGCTCATCCAATTTTTGGTCACTGAAATTGATAACTGCAGATTGTCAAGTAAGAATATTGCCTGAAACTAAAAGCCACTTAAGCATTTCCCCGCTACACATACCATTTGACACCTGAATGAAGTTAAAATGTAAGTTTATAATATAGTAAACCATGCCATTAGCCCAATATCTGTTTTATAAAGGAGTAATTTTAATTTACCTGCTTTGCAGTCTTAATTTGTGTTAATGTGCAAACTTTACCATGCTAAGACATTAGTACATTTATGTATAAGTTTTCTTTTTTAAACAGCAGCTTCAATGCAAACAAATGTTTCCAGCAATGGTATTTTGGCTAACAAATCTACAAAACACTCACTGTTGATGTTTATGGAATGAAGCTTTTCACAGCATTTTTTCTTTTTTTTAAATTGATCAAAATGTACTTGAGAAATTGAACAGGGCTTCTAAAAGGGTAGCAATGAAACCTATTGGACATGTTGATCCTATACCTCCGCCATTACTTCAGTAATCACATGCATTTAAGATGATGGCTTCAGAGGCCCAGGGAGTGGGATCTCTGGATCAGAAGCCATTCTTTTAAATGCTCAAAACTGTTCATCAGAAGTGGTGAGTATCCTACAATGGTAACAATGTCCAAATAAACTAAGAGTCATTTGTGTAGGAGATTTTCTTCCACAGTAATGTTTTTAGGTTATTCAGTATCAAAGAATGTTCCATTTCCATTTGATTTGCTGTGACTTTGAGAGCAATACAGGAGTAAAGCTGTTTCTCTAATTCTTCACGAATTTCACTTGGAGCACCACGCAGCAGGTAGTCTTTGAGTAACTGACAGGCTTTTGCCAAGTTTGGCTGTATTACTTCTGAAGTGCATTTCATTGTGTTCTGGTCACAGCTAGTTCTACAATCCGTGCCATAGACACAGTCCAGATCAGACTCACAGTGACGATCCTTAATAAGTTCTTTTAGGTTTGCCTCTGGCACAATTTTTCTCATATCCACCATTTTCAAATCATACTTATCATTATACCCCAAGTTTTTGGCACTAGTATCACACATGAGAAAGTTTCCATAGGGGCCATGGAAAACATCTTCCACAAATTCTAGAAGTCCTATGGCTATTTTAGCCTTTCTAGGCCATGATGGTGTGAACAATTGATCCATGCTTCTTCTGAATCCAGATGGAATAAAAAGTTCAACAAGCCATGGAAGGCTTATTCCATAAAGAGAGGTATATTCCACGCTTTCCATCACATAGAGGTCGCCACAGAATCCCATTAGTTTGGGAGTATGTTCTTTATCTTGAAGTATCACCATGAGAAGAAACTCATTTAACTGAAGAAGTGCCCATGCTGACTTTGCTTCTCCCAAGGAAACCTGGCCATCTTTGTCTCCATCAGCCACCGTCAAGATAAGATTAACCAGTTCAGAGAGGTTTCCTTGGTCACCCAATTTTGCCTATCAAGACAAGAATTTGGCAAGTTACACAGAAGGAATGAACAGTTGGTATGATGGCACATACCTGTAGTCCCAGCTACAAGGGAGGGTGAGAAGAGGACCATAAATTCAAGGCCAGCTAGGGAATTTAGTGAGACCCTGTCACAAAAATTGTTAGGTGCCATTGAGTCTGTCTGACTCAATGATCCTATGTACAACAGACAAAACACTTTGTCGTGTTTCTCTGCTATTCATCGGGTTTTTAATGGCTGATTTGTTTTTTGGGAGTGGGTTGCTGGGTCCTTTTAAGCCTACAACACCTGGTGCCCCCAGGCGGTCTCCCATCCAAGTACTAACTAGCTGACGGTTTAGCTTCCATGCTCTGATGGGATTGGACGCCACTATGGTACAGCTGCAGGTGTTAAAAGAATTAAATGAGTCCACTAATTTTTTTGTTTTCTTTTTCTTTTTGCACTGCTGGAGATCAAACCCAGGTCCTTACACATGCTAGGCAAGCACTCTACCATTGTGTTTCATTAGCTCCTTATTTTGAGACATCGTCTCTATGTTGCCCAGGGTGGCCTTAAACTCCTGGGCCCAGGTGATCTCCCTCAGCCTCTCAAATGTCTGGGATTACAGGTGCATGCCACTGTGGTCGGCAACAATGCACTAATATATTTCATTTTTTTATTATCAGTTTTAAAGTCAAAATTTACAGCATCCATGAACTCCCTTCTCATAGCTGGATATTTTTAGCTATTAATGTTAGCCAGGTGTGGTGGTGCACACCTGTAACGCCAGCACTCAAGAGTCTGAGGCAGGAGGATCAACTCAACTTTGAGGCCAGCCTGAGCTAGACAGTAAGTCCCTGTCTCTCTCACACACACACACACACACAAAAATAATAAAAATAAAAATAAAAAGTTAACATCTAATATATTTTTCTTTCTTTGAATTATTTCCTCAGTATGGAGTCCCTGATAGGGGTCAAGGAATATCAACATTTTAATGACATAGAATGGAGTCCTGCCAATTCCTCTGGAAGAATACAGGTTCATATTAGCAGTGTGTGAATAGATGTACTCACCTTAAAGAGACGGTAGACCATTTCTTTGAATTTCTGTACAGTAGTTCCTCTAGTTGGCTTATCAAATAGCACTATTTCTTTTCTTGGCTCCAATTCAGTTCCAAAATCAAGATGAAGTGCTTGTTCCATTTGACATTTCACAACACCTGGTAGATTATCCCAAATCCCTAAATACATCTTTGTGAAAAAAGGATGACATATGTATTATACTGAGTAGAAAACTTTAAAAAATATACTGCTATTTTTAGGGTCTTCTGCCCATACAAAACAAACATCAAAATGCTGAGCAGGAGCAGTGGTTTTAATTTTTTTTTTATTTTAAAAAAAGGTTCCCCCTCCCCTGGTACTGGGGAACTGAATCCAGGGCTTTGTGCACACTTTGCAAGTGGTCTACCACTAGCTGCACTGCCAGCCACTTTTAATTTTTTTTTATCTTGAGACAGGGTCTTGCTGAGTTACACAGGCTGCCTCTGGCTTCTGACTTGCAATCCTCCTGCCTCCACTTCCCAAGTCCCTGGAATAGGTGTGTGCCACCATGCCTGGCTTCTGTTTGGTTTTTTGAGATAGGGTCTTGGTATGTGGCCTAGACTGGCCTCAAACTGAGATCCTCCTGTTTCAGCCTCCTGAGTGCTGGGATTATAGGTATGTGCTACCATACCCTACCTTGTGAGTACTTTTAAACTACAAATCTGAATTATTTTAAAGATTTTTTCCCTTAAATTATTTTGCTTAATTATGAAAACAATGTATACCTAAATATATTTTCTCAAAAAGTCATATTAGAAGTAGGGCAAAATCAAAGTTTCTCCACATTCCATTTCCATAGTAGCATCCCCCAGAATTAATTGCTATTAAGTAGCTATTCATCAAACTAACATTACATACTGTTTACTACATCTTAGGCAGAGTTGGAGTCCCCATAAGCAGCGCCTGACAGGGTGATGCATGGAGCTGTGAAGAACATAGATTGTGTGTTGAGGGACGCTCCCGGCAGCATGGCCATATGGAATGCAACCAGCCGGGCTGCAGGACACGGGCCTGCCCGAGTCCTTCAGACACCACATCCTGCTATGGTGTGTCTGAATGCCAGATATGCAGCTATAGGATTTACAGTTTGTCCTGCCAATGCCTCCTTTCTATTCCCCTATTCCTCCATTTGGTAATGGGAATGTTAACACTGGGCCACTGTATCTTGCAAGTATGTAACTTGTTTTTTGATTTTCACAGGAGGTTAGAGTTGAATTTGAGTTTTGGTGGATACTTTAGACTTGTCCTTTTCAGCAGTGCTGAAGCAGTTAAGACTTTGGGCCTCTGGGGATGGACTGAAGACATTTTGCATTGGAGATGGATATAAGCTTTTAGGGGTCAGGGATAGACACTATGGTTTGGATAAGTGTACCCAAAGGCCCATGCATTAAAGATTTAGTCCCTAGCTTGGCACTCTTGGGAGGTGGTAGAACTTTTAACAGGTGGAGCCTAGTGGGAAGTCTTAGTAAGATCACTGGGAACTATGCCCTTAAAGGGGATTGAGTAATGTCAGTCTTTTCCTCTCTGGCATTGGAGTGAACAGGCTTCTACTGCCGTGTACTCCCACAATGATGTACTGTTTACCACAGGCCCAAAAACAATAGGGCCAACTGACCTTAGACTAAAATCTACTAAACCATGAGCTGAAATAATCCTTCTTTCTAAATTGATTATCTCAGATATTTTGTTACAGTAACAAAAACCCAGTTAACACTCTGTTAATTTATTATTTTTATTTTCTTACTTATTTTTTTGATATAAAGTTTTGCTATCCCACCCAAACTGAACTGGAATTCATTATGTAGCCCAGGCTGGCCTCAAACTCTATCATCCTGCTTTCACCTCCCAAGTGCTGGGATTACAGGCATGTGCCACCATGCGTGGCTTTATTATTTTATGTTCCAATCCTATGTTGTTGTTGTTGTCAGGTGCCGTCGAGTCGTATCCGACTCATAGCGACCCTCATAGGGTTTTCAATGGCTGACTGTTTAGGGATTGCCTTGGGAGTGGATTGCCAGGCCCTTCTCCCATTTTTGTGGTGCTGGGAATTGAACTCGGGACCTCAGAGACTGCAGCGCAGCGCTCTACCCACTGAGCTAAATCCCAGCCCTCCAATCCTATGAGGGAGGTACTATTATTATCCTCACTTTATTGATGGGGAAAACTGAAGTACAAAAAGAAGCATGCTGAAGGTATTACAGCAGTGGCAGTACCATCATTTAAACCTAGCTAGTCAAGACTTGCCTGCAACGGTAGCCCTGTGGCATCTGATCCTGTCAGATCCTGGAAGGTAAGCAGGGTTGGGCCTGGTTAGTACTTGGATGGGAGACCGCCTGGGAACACCAGGTGCTGTAGGCTTGAGAGATGGACCCGGCAACCCGCTCCCAAAAATCAATCCACCATTGAAAACCCTATGAACATCAGAGAAGCACTGATAATAGTGTTTCGCCTGTTGTATGTAGGGTCGCTATGAGTTGGATACCGACTCGATGGCACCTAACAAGTCAAGTCTCAGCTCATGGGCTTAACTACTAGGATGGCCTAAGTCTTTTACTTCTATATAAAAAAGGGTCATATTAGTGCATGATAATGTTAACCTAAACAAAGTAGATTATACCACTCTCTTCCTTCAAACCCGCAAATAAATTCTCATCTCAATTAGAATAAAGCCCAAAGTCCTTTCCATTGTCTGTTAGGTTCCATTTGAGCTGAATGACTCACCTCTCCAGACTGATCTTATATCACTTACTCCCTGATTCTCTATTTCCCCGCTATACTGGTCTTTCTCTTCTCTGAACCTATCAAGCTTGTTTCTGTTTTATGATCTATTTCACTTGCTATTGGTTCTGCTTGGAATATACTTTCCTAGACCTTCAGGTGGTTGGCTCCTGTACATCATTTAAGTATCAGCTCAGATGTCATCTTAGAAAGATCTTCCCTGACCCCTTTCCTATCATAGATTCTTCTTCCACCCTGGAGTCACCTCTAACTCAGTACTCTGTTTTATTTTCCTCATAGCCTTAGCATTGTCTGAAATTATCTGATTTATTCATCTACTTATTTATTATCTGTCTTCTCACACATTAGAACACAGGTGCACGAGGCCAGAGACTTTGTCTGTTTTGTTCCCAATCATCTCTCCCAATGCCTCAAATAGTGCCTGGCATGTAGAAGGCACTCAAATGTTGGAATTTGTTTCAGAAATTTTCTTATACTCTGGGCGTAGTGCCGCACACCTGTAATCTCAGCGACTCAGGAGGTGAAGGCAGGAAGATCACAAGTTCGAGGCCAGAGTCAGCCTATATAACTTCGCTAGACCTTGTCTCAAAATGAAAAATCATAAAATATATGGGCTAGGAGTGCAGCCCAGTGGTAGAGCACTTGCAAAATGTGTGTGAGGTCCTGGGTTCAACTCCCAAGTACTGGGGTTAAAAAAAACAAAGAAATCCTCTTATAGGTTGCTGGGTGTGCCTGTGCATGCTTATAATCCCATAAGCAAGACCTTGGATTTGATCCCCAGCAGAAAGACAGAGAGAGTGAGAGTGAGAGACGGGGGGAGAGGGAGAGATCCTCTCATACATAATCAGTATTATCAACTTAAAATTATTTAAAATTTTTATACAAGTAATGCATATTTATATTAGAAAATTTAGAAATAAGATAAACACAAAAATGCAATTTCCACTGCTCAAGGATGTTTTGCTGGATTTCTTCTAGTCCAATAGTGTCTTATTGTTTTTATTTATATTACTTTGACGATAAGTGATGTAGAACATTTTTTTTTTTTTTTTACCTTTGTGGTTCTTTTGTAATTTAGCTCACCCTATGCCTAGTTTGCCTGCAGCCGTAGCCCTGTGGCATCCGATCCCGTCACATCTCGGAAACTAAGCAGGGTCGGGCCTGGTTAGTACTTGGATGGGAGACCACCTGGGAACCCCAGATACTGCAGGATTGGGAGAAGGACCTGGCAACCCCCTCCCAATAATCAATCTGCCATTGAAAACCCTATGAACAGCAGAGAAGCACTGACAATAGTGTTTTGCCTGTTGTATGTAGGGTCGCTATGAGTCGGATACCGACTCAACGGCACCTAACAACAACAACAACAACATGCCTAGTTTAATTCTTCATTCAGGTGGGAGGTCAAATGTTACCTCTGAAAAGTCCTCCCTGATCACTTTTTTAAAAAAAATCTTTTAGCATTTGTTTTTATTATGACCCCATGTGCAGTTACAATTTTGAAATTTTAAAGCAATACTGTGCGTGTTTGCAGAACAATGCCTAATGCTTCTTTATGACATACTGGGGTGGCACCATAGTATCAGATTCTAACCTTCAAATAAACATAAATATATCACGTTGGTAACATGAGTCATGTTAGTACTATCACACATCACCCAGTCAGTCAAGTATTATCAGCTGAATTTGAAGGGATTCGAAACTGTTCAAAGCTACTTAAGGGAGCATCAGAGAGTATATGAGTTTTCAGCAACTTGACAAGTAACACATAGCAATTGCCACTAAATTTTTATTGTTTATTTTTGTTATTTTAATTTTTTATGAAGAAATATTAGTGGGGTACAGAGTAGTAAGGCTTTTGCTATCTCCATTGTGCACCTATCACATTGTTTTTGGTTACACTTACATCAACTTACATGATTTATGAAACCCTTTGATTAATATGTAGTAAAAATCATATGCAATTATGGGTTATATTTCTGTTTTTTACCATGTATTCATGGAGTTGCATCATGTAACTTGGGATTGTCCACTCCCCATTTTTAACTCTCTGTATTATTTCCTCCCCCCCCCTTCCAAAATCTTTGCTCCTCTCTGATAGACCCTTCTTTCAACTCTACTTATATAGTCATTCCTTAGATAAACCTAACATATATATATAGATAGATAAACCTAACAACTATATATAGTGTGTGTATATATATACTATATATATATATACACACACTATATATATATATGTAAATATATATGTTATTATAATTTCTTTTTCCTTTAACTTAGCTTGAGCTCCCAGATATGAGTAAGAACATAGGTATTTCTTTTGGGGGCCTGGGTTTGTTCACTTAGGATGATATTCTCAAAACTCAAATTTGCTGCAAATTACATTTCATTCCTTTTCATTGTTGATAAATATTCCATTGTGTATATATACCACAGCTTTTTATCCATTCCCTGTTGATGAACATCTTGGTTGGTTCCATCCCCTTGCAATTGTGAAGAGTGCTGCATTAAATATGGAAATGCAGGCGGCCTTGCAGTTGTCATCCTTTGGGTACATTCCAAGGAGTGGTATCAGTGGGTCCTATGGCATTTCTATTCTTAGTTTTCTTTTCTTTTCTTTTTTTATTGGAAATTGTTAATGTACACCTTAATGTGATTCTTTCTGACATGCTTTTCATTGTGACATTTCCATATATGCATTTTGTTGTACATTATTCATATAGGTTCCCCCTTACCCTCTTGTACACTTCCCCCCATCCCACCCCCCATCAAAGACTTCTCTACCATTTGCTTGTCTTTTTGTGGTAATTTTTTTCTATATATCCTTGGGTTCCAGTTCTGTTTAAGATACAAACTTTTCCTGCAGTGAACTATCTTTTTACCTTGTCAGAACTATTACATGCATTTTCTAGACCATCTATAATAATACAATTCTTAGCTTTTTTTTTCTTTTATTATGATCTGACCTTTGTATAGGAATTTTTCCTTCTTATAATTTTGATTCAGCTCCCACATATGAGTGAGAACATGTGGTGTTTCTCTTTCTGAGCTTGTGTTCATTCACTTTAAATAAATTTTTTCTAATTCCATCCATTTTGCTGCAAATGGCCTTATTTCATTTTTTTTTTTTGATTGCTGAGTAGTATTCCATTGTGTATATGTACCATAGTGTTTTTATCCATTCTTCTGTTGAAGGGCACTTGGGTTGATTCCATATCCTTGCTATTGTGAAAAGCGCTGCATTGAACATGGAGATGCAGGTGTCTCTGTGGTATGATGACACATCTCCCTTTGGGTAAATTCTCAATAGTGTTATAGCTGGGTCAAAAGGTAGATCTATTTTCAGTTTTTTAAGATACCTCCATATTGATTTCCATAGTGGTTGGACCAATTTACAGCTCCACCAACAATGTAAGAGTGTTCCCTTTTCTCCACAACCTCGCCAGCATTTGTTATTTGTTTTATTGCCCTGATCACTTTCTCTAAAGCACAACTCTTGTTCTTTCCATTCTCTTTCAATTCAACCTGCATATCTCCTCTCTAGAACATACCATATTCTATAATCATTTTGTTTATACATGATTATAAATCATAATCTGGGACAATTTAAGGTCAATAATGGAAGTTATTTTGTCTATCTTAATCACCACTGTATTCCTCATAATTAACACAGTATCTAGAGTATACTGGGAACAGGGGAGTAATAAATATGTGTTGAGTGAATGAATCAAAGCAAACAAAATTGAAAATATATGTAATGTCCTAAAGCTCTGGTTCAGGAATTGTGGTTTTCCTTTTGTGTTTTGTTTTTGTTTGTTTTAAGGTCTCACTATGTAGCCCAGGCTGTACTTGAACTTGAAATCCTTCTACCCCAGCCTCCCAAGTGTTGAAATTACAGGCATGCATGGCCATGGCTGGCTAAGAACTGTCTTAATAATACTTTCAAGTCAGGCATGGTTATGCATGCCTGTAATCCTAGCACTCAGGAGGCAAAGGAAGGAGGACTGCCACACGTTTGAGGCCAGCCTAGACTACACAGTAAGTTCTAGTCCAGCCATGGCTATATAGCAAGACCCTCTCCCCTAAAAAATTCTTTTAGTTTAAGATAAAATTAAAGCTCACTGATATTCTAGAATATTTGCAATGTCCATACCTGATTGGTGGGCTTGGTGGACAAGCATTTTCCAAAGTAAAGAGTTTCTGTAACACAAAGACTATTACACGCAGGCCCATCAATGACTCCAGTCTTGTACTTGTCACACTGAAAATGAGGAAACAAAAAGTAGTTAATAGACAAATGTTTATAGGAAGAAACATCTGAAAGACTCCATTAATAAATATTTAATACCCTTTAAAACAAAGTTCTCTAGCCATGTGTGGTAGCACACACCTGAAATCCCAGTAATTCAGGAGGCAAAGGCAAGATGATCGCTAGTTTGAGGCCAGAGGCAGCCTGCATAATTTAACAAGTCCATGTCTCAAAACAGAAAATAAAAAAGGGGGTTGGGGGTATAAATCAGTGGTAGAGCACTTGTAAAATATGCATAAGGCCCTGGGTTCAATGCCCTAGTACTGGAAAAAAAAAAAAAGTTCTGTGATGAAAAGAATTCAGACTCTGGATTTAGACAGATCTAGATTTGAGTCCAAGCTCTGTTACTAGCTGTATGAGAGAGCTTGTTGCTACTAGGCTGTGCACAAACTTTTGAAACTACTTTTCCCATTTAACATGGTCTGAGGTGATATGGTCCCTACACCCTCTAAGGACAGAGGCACTCCATTTTAAAAATGACTCTGGTTTTAAAATAAGTTAAAAATGTAAAATAACTAAGTAATTTATAATAACAAAATAAAACTATGTCATTTTATTATCCTTGGGATCACATAAAAATAAGAAAGAAAATGAGAAAAAGAAATGCAAACACTATCTTTGATGAAATAAGGTATCAAAACTAGGTGTAGTGGCACATACCTGTATTCCCAGCACTTTGAAGCCTGAGGCAGAAGGATTGAAAATTCCAGGCCAGCCTGGGCTACATAGTGAGACCTTGTCTCAGAAGAAAAAAAAAAAAATGTATCAATGTAACCCTAGGCACAATAAATAACGATGGCCTACTAAATTCAGAGATTATAACAGAGCCCAGAAATAGGCTGACATTAAATACCTGCTACAGTCTCAGTTCTCAGACAAAGTTGGCAAGGCAACAAGTAGGAGGTTCATCTGAGGAACAGAACCATCACCTGGGTTTGCAGTGAAGTTTTAAGGGGCACAAGCTGTGGCAACTTTCCAGGACTCCATCTGGCATCATGAGATAGTAGGACAAGGCAGTGCTGAATGATAGCACCCTTAAAAATGTTTATCTTTGTTGGAGGCATTCTGTTGATGGAGTAGAGTTGGTAGAGAGTATGTTATGAGCAGCCCTGTAGCTGCTGGGAGATATACAGGCTAGGCCAATCCATGTGGGTATCTCTGCCTCATCTTTTTCCTTTCTCTCTCTCTCTCTCTCTCTCTCTCTCTCTCTCACACACACACACACACACACACACACACACACACACACACACGTGCACACACATGCATACACAGAACCACAGTGGCTTCAGCACTAGCTCAGTTCACTGCTCAGTTGCTTCCTGGAAATGGTTGGTTGAGGAAGAACTCATTTCATGCAGGAGTGAGTAATGATTTAAAAAAACAAAAACAAGCGATCTCACAGCACATTGACAAGAATTAGGAGGAAAGAAGCAGCAGCAAATATCAGTTTAAAAATATTCCAGAAAAATGTTGCCATCAAGCAGGACAAATGTATTGCTATGAATTCAAAGGATTTACTGAAACTGTTTAAAATAAGATCTCAAAGCAGAAATTATGAGGCAACAGAAGGAAATGTAAAATAAACTGACAGAACTCAGAGAGGAAGAAAAGGAAAAAATCCTAGAAATAAAAAGCCACATTGTAAATGGTGGCATATGAAAAAGGATAAACAAGGATAAAAGCACAGTAAGACTTGAGAAAATTAGATTGAGGAAAATGAGCAAAATGAAATGGAAATTAAAAAACAGCTACAATGTACCAGGCACCATGGCACGTGCCTGTAATCGCAGTGACTCAGGAGGCTGGGGAGGATTGCAAGTTTGAGGCCAGAGACAGCCTGTGTAACTTAGCAGCCTGTCTCAAAATCAATGAATGAATGAATAAATAAATAAATAAATAAATAAAAAGGAGAGTGCTCTTCAGTGGTAGACTACTTGCCAAGCATGTGTGACACCCAGGGTTCAATCCTCCAATACTAAAAAATAAATTAAAATTAAATAAATAAACAACTAAAAATGAAGCCAGGTGCCATGACATACACCTGCAATCCTATTGATGTGGGAGGCTGAGACAAAAGGATCACAAGTTTGAGGCCAGAGGCAGCTTGCACAACTCAGTGAGACCCTGTCTCAAAACTTAAAAAAAAAAAAAAAAAAAAAAAGTTAAAAAGGGACTAGGGTGCAACTCAGTAGTATAACACTTGCCTAGTATGCTTGAGGCCCTGGGTTTAACCTCCCAGGACTGAAAACAAAACAAAGAAAATAAAAAAACCCTAAAGTGAATTTGAGATAAATTTGTAGACAGAGAAGACAAAAGATATCTAGCAGGTCCACATGTTACAGTTTGGATCTAGAATGTCCCCCAAAGGCTCCAGTGTTGAATGCTTGGTCCACAGCTGGTCCTGTTATTGGGAGATCGGCCTAGCTGTAGGAAGTAGGTCACTGGGGGTGTGCCTTGGCATGGTATATTTTGTCCTTTGCTCCTTCTCTCTCACTTTTTGCTTGCGGGCTGCCATAAGGTGAGCCTTCTCCTCCACCACCAGGAGCTCCCAGAGCCATGATGATGAGGCCTAAAGCAATGGAGTCAGCTGGCCATGGACTGAAACCTCTGAAACTGTGAAATAAGTCTTTCCTCCCTTAATTGATTGTCTTGGGGATTTTGTCACAGTGACGGAAAGCTGACTAATACACCATATGAGGGAGAATAGGAGCAAGGAGAAAAGAAAAGGTATTCAGAGTAGATATCAAAGAAACTTCATATAAATGAGAGAACATTTTAATCTACAGACAAAAGGACATAGAACGCTCCAAGAAAAACTGATATGAATGACCTTGGTGACATATCCAATTGAAGCTTACTAGACTTCAAAAATAAATAATCCTTTAAGCACCTATGCAAAAAGATCAAGGCATCTTCAAGGGGAAAGAAATCAGATTGGTGTCAGATTTCTTCACAGCCACACCGAGTGGTAGGTGACTATGGTCCAATGCCAGCCAGCATTCTTAAAAAAGGAAGTATTTCTTACCTGTTTTCTTGATTTCCTCTTCCATAAAAGAGGATGTTGACAGCATTTGATTTATGGTATTATTTTAAGGATAAAATGGTATACTAAGTTTCAATCACTTGTGACTTCAGTTAAGTGCTCAGTAATAGCTATCCTTTCTTTACTTGACCAAATATATAAGGCTCAGAAAATATAGTTCCCACTAGCACTCCCTGAAGAAATTAATAGAGCTGGGCGCAGTGGTGCATCCCTGTAATCACAGTGGATCGGGAGGAAGAGGCAGGAGGATCGCAAGTTCAAGACCAGAGGCAGTCTGAATAACTTAGCGAGACCCTGTTTCAAAAAGTTAAAAAAAATGGGCTGGGGGCGCAGCTCAGTGGTCCAGCACTTGCAAAGCATGCAGGCAAAAGGCCCTGGGTTCAACCCCAGTACCGGAAAAAAAAAAAAAAAAAAAAAAAAAAAAAAAAAAAAAAAAAAAAAAAAAAAAAAAAAAAAAAAAAAAAAAAAAAAAAAAAAAAGTAAAAAACGAATTTCACATCAGATAAAGGTCTAATTACTAGAATTTATAAAGAACTCAAGAAAAAAACTCCCCCAAAAACAAATAACCCAATACACAAATGGGCAAAGGAACTGAGTAGACAGTTCTCAAATGAAGAGGTCCATAAAGCCATGAAATACATGAAAAAATGCTCAGTGTCCCTAGCCATTAGGGAAGTGCAAATTAAAACAACGCTGAGATTTCACCTTACACCAGTAAGAATGGCCAAGATCAATAAAACAAGTAACAACAAATGCTGGCGAGGTTGTGGAGAAAAAGGAACACTATTACATTGCTGGTGGAGCTGTAAATTGGCCCAGCCACTGTGGAAATCAATATGGAGATATCTTAAAAAACTGAAAATAGATCTACCGTATGACCCAGCTATAACACTACTGGGAATTTACCCAAAGGAAGATGGGTCATTATACCACGAAGACATCTGCATCTCCATGTTCAATGCTGCACTTTTCACAATAGCAAGGATATGGAATCAATCAAAGTGCCCTTCAACAGGAGAATGGATAAAAAAAACTATGGTATATATACACAATGGAATACTACTCAGCAATCAAGAAAAATGAAATAAGGTCATTCGCAGCAAAATGGATGGAATTAGAGAAAATTATTTTAAGTGAATGAAACCAAGCTCAGAAAGAGAAACACCACATGTTCTCACTCATATGTGGGAGTTGAATCACAAAATTATAAGAAGGAAACATCCTATTCAAAAGTGGGATCAAAATAAAATGAAAAAAAAAAAAAAAGCTAAAAATGGTGTCAATATAAATGGTCTAGAAAGTGCATGCAATTGTTTTGACAAGATAATAACAAAATTCACTACAGGAAAAGTTTCTATCTTAAACAGAACTGGAACTCAAGGACATATAGAAAAATATTACCAAGTAAATGATAGAGAAGACTTAGATGGGGAGGGTGGGGGGGAAGCATACAAGAGGATAAGGGGGATTTAGCTCAGTTGGTAGAGCGCTATGCTGCAGTCTCTGAGGTCCTGAGTTCAATTCCCAGCACCACAAGAATGGGAGAAGGACCTGGCAATCCACTCCCAAAATAATCCCAAAACAGTCAGCCATTGAAAACCTTATGAGGGTCACTATGAGTTGGATACCGACTCAATGGCATACAACAACATATGAATAATGTACATCAAAATGCATATATGGAAATGCCACAATGAAAAGCACGTCAGAATGAATCACATTAAGGTGTACATTAAAAATGTCCAATTAAAAATAAATAAATAAATACCTGTTTGATGGAAAAAAAAAAAAAAAGAATGAATTTCAGCCAATCAAGAGATGAATGGAGAAACTGAATGGGGCAGCCAGTTGAAAAGGACTGGGAAGAAAACAGCCATGATACAGCAACTGTTACAATGTATTTACTATGTGTCAGGCACTGTCTCTATCATGACTATGATCCTGTGACATAAAGCCCACTGCTATTATGTCCAGTGTAAAGCTAAGAAAACAGAAGCATCAGTTGTGTAACTTTTTCACAGCTATGATGATAAAGCGAGGATTACAACTCAAGCAGTCTGGCTTCAGAATCCCTTCCTTCAATCACAACCGAATATGGTTCAGAATGGCAGAGGCTCCTCAGACCTGCCCCCGGGCCCTCCTACCAACACTCCAGACAGTTTGCTGTGAAGGAAAGACTACTCTTGATAGGGGTCAAAAGCCCTGCCCAAGTGCAGAGTAAAGTGTCAACACCTAGGAGCTACTGCCCTCTAGCTACCAACAGCAGGCAAGTTTCTGAATGAGCCCTTGACTAGGACCTGCTTTCTCCTTCAGATCTGGCTTGTAACTAAGAATAATGGAGTCTCATCTTCACAGGAAGAGCAAAGAAATCCAATCATTGGCCTCAAGTCTGGGGAACCATGGTGCAGTATTCAATCCCTTTTCTTTCTTTCTCTTCCTTCCTCCCTCCCGTCTCTTTCCTTCTTTCTTTCTTTCCTTCCTTCTTCCTTCCTTCCTTCCTTCCTTCCCTCCCTCCTTCCTTCCTTTCTTTTTCTTACTTTCTTTTCTTTTTTCTCTCTCCTTTCCTCTCTTTCCTTACCCTCCCTGTCTCTCTTTCTTTCATATTTAGGGGTTCAACCCAGGGTCTTGCACATACTTTGTAAGTGCTCTATCACAGGGCTTTGTTTTATTCATTTCTCCCCAGGCCATGTTTTATTTATTTATTTATATTTTGAAACAAGGTTTCCCCAAGTTGCCCAGGCTGCCTCTGGCCTTGAACTTTCACTCCTCTTGCCTCAGTCTCCCTAGTTGCTGGGATTAAAGGTGTGCCCTACGTCACCTGGGTTCAATGCTTTTCTTTCATCTGGCCCACCTCTGAGAATTTTTAGGAAATGCACATCCATCTGTTTGGCATATCTGCTTGGTGGAAAATGGCCAGCAATTTCACTGGCATGTTTATTCCTTGATGCAAAGGTAATAGGAGTTCTGAGGCCTCATTCAGGAGGTTGAGTGAAACTTCCTGCAGGTACAGTTTAAGGAAGATATGTAAACCAAATACAGCACATTCTCTGGCCACAAATAAATAAACAAATTGAAAGGAAAAACAAAAGTCAGGTTGAAGTCTCATACCCCAATGCAAAAGAAAAGAGAAAATAAAATTATTGAAAAGTAATAAAGGAAGAAGAAAGAAGGAAAGAAGAGGAGGAGGAGGAGGAGGGAACAGCTTGGAAACTAAAAGGAACTTTCCTAAATAATTTGGGTTAATGTAAAAGAAATCACAATGAAAACTCAGAATATTCAGAACTGAGTAAAAAAAGTATACATATTAAAGCTTGTGGGAGGCAGCTAAAGAAATTCTTAGAAGGAAATTTAGTATTTAAGTCCAATGATAAAAAAACAAGAGATTGACTATAACTATGTCAGTAGGCAACTAAAGAGGCTTAAAACCCTCCCAACAATAACGACAACAGAGTAAGCTCCCAAAAGATTTAGAAGAAATAACAAACATAGAAGTTAGTGAAAAAAATTCAACAATATCAAAAGCCAATAACTATCTCTTTCTTTCACCTCTCCCCCCACCCCTGCAATACTGGTAGATTGAACCCAGAGCCTTGAACATACTAGGCAAACATTCCACTAAGCCATACTCTCAGCTCCTTTTTTATTTTCTATTTTGAGACACCGGCTTGTTAAGTTACACAGGTTGCCTCTGGTCTTGATCCTTCTTACTCAGCCTCCTGAGTTCTGGGATTACAGGTATGCACCACAATGCCTGGCTGAAAAGCTACTTCTTTGAAAACTTTAACAAAAAAGATAAACCTTTAGCAAGACTAAGCATGAAAAAAGAGAGGGAGCAAAAATAAGCATTGTTAGGAAAGAAGAGGGTGTTAACAAGAAAAAATAACTTTATAGCAATACATTTGAAATGAATAATTTTTCTAGAAAAATATAATAAAATTATGGAAGAAGAAATAGAAGAGCTGAATAAGACTAATAAACATTTTTAGAGCTGGGTGTGGTGGTGCATGCCTGTAATCCCAGCAACTCGGGAGGCAGAGGCAAGAGGATCCAAGTTCAAGGGCAGAGGTGGCCTGTATAACTTAGTGAAACCTTGTCTCAAAACAAAAAGTAAAAAATAGGCTAAGTGTGCAGCTCAGTGGTAGAGTGCTTGCACAGCATGTGTGTGTGAGACCCTGGGTTCAACCCTCAGTACCACACACACACACACACAAAATCGAATCAGTAGATGTTCAGTGGTAGAGCATTTGCCTAGCATGTGTCAGGGTCCAATCCTAGCACTGGAATAAAAAATGAATCAGTAATTAAAATCATTCCCTCCAAAGAAAGCCAGTCTGGGAGGACCTCCATACACCAGCACACAGTGCTATCTCTAAGAGTGGGAAACAGTTAATAACATTAATGTCCATCAATAAGAGAATGATTGAATAAACTGTGGGGTTTTTTTTAATACTTACTATTTTATTTAGTCTTCAAAATAGCCCTACAGAACACTAGGAAAACACTGTTATCCTATTTCATTTTATTTTTTCCTTTATTAGAAATGATGATGGGGTACAGAGTAACAAAGCATTGGCTTTTTCCATTATGCAGAATTAATTGTGCTAAGACATACAGTGCGGTGGTGCACTCCTGTAATCTCAGCACTTGGGAGAGCGAGGCTGGAAGATCACAAATTCAAGGCCAGTCTGAGCTAAACATTAAGAACCTATCTGAAAATAACAATAAAATATTGTGGTATATTCATATAATAAAATATTATACAATAACTAAAATGAAAGAAGTAGGCCCATACATATTAACATGGAAAAAAAATTTTTTTTTGTAATACTGGATGGTTGAACCCAGGGTCTTGTGCATGTCAGGCAAGTGCTCTATCACTGAGCTGTACCCCAACCCCTGCCTTTAAAAAGTTTTTTGGGACAGAGTCTCATTAAGTTGTGCAGGCTACCTCTGAGAGATCCTCCTGCCTCTACCTCCCAAGTCACTGGGGCTACAGGTGCGTGCCATGGCACTTGGCTTGTTAACATGGAAAAATCTTAAAAACATGATGGTTAGAGGGAAAAAGTCTCGGAATGATACACAGTTTAGTACTACTTATTAAAGTATAGAAAGGTGAGCAATGCTGTCTGTTGTTTATATGCCCGTACATATAGTGAAAGTATAAAAACATGATGGCAAGGGCTCACAACAAATCCAGGAAGGTGGATATCAGGGAGGATACAGAGCACTTCAACTGTACTCACAATGTTTTGTTTGTTTTGAAAAAAAAAAAAAATATATGGCAATGTTAACATTTGTTAAGAATGTGGCAAATACATGGGTATTTGTCAAATTATTTTCTGTACAGCAGCATTTCCTAGAAATTTGCATGTATATCTCTTTAATAATTATAATTTCCTTATAAATACTACCACTATCGCCATTTTATTGATAAACTGAGGCAAAGGAGGTTAAGAACACGTTAAATCTGCAGAGCAGGTGCAGAGCTGGTTAATAATGGAGCTGGAGCCTGAGGCCAGATAGTCTCCTGCCAGAGCTTGTGCTTTTAGCCAGTTAGGTTGCTGTTGTTAGGTAAAAACTAGAATTGCTTATGTTGGAGAGGAACTAGCAGAGCAGGTTTAGTACTGACTGGGTCAGATGCCCCTCCCCAGAGTTCCCACTGAAGGTCGCTGGTCACACAATTTTCCTCCACACAAGCAACTTAAAACAAAGCTGGATCTTTCACCTTTGTTTCCTTTATAGCAAAGAAGCATTGCCAATAGTGCTGGACATGGCACAATGTGGGGAGTGTTTTGTTCTATTGTACACAGGGTCGCTATAAGTCAGATTCAACTCAACTACACCCAACAACAACAAAAAGCACTTGCCAGTCAGATGAGTGGATGAAGTGTATGCTGGGTTTTTATCCAAAAGTAGCACATTATATTATAAACAACTTCTGGGATAGGACTGGAAGACCTGTCCCCTTCAACTGTCCTGATCTCAGGCACCTGAATCCTAAGGAACACGTTGTCCTTAATTCTGTTCAAGGTCATTATTTAAACATGGCCTTCTCTGCAACACCTATGTTTACAAATGAATACTCTTGAGACTGTATAGTTCTTTCCTGAGCCTATATTCTTCCTCTCATCTTTCCTTATATTTCCAAATCTAACATCAAATTTTTTTTTTGCTTTTTTTTTTTTTTTTTGCTTTGAGACCAGGTCTCACTATGTAGCCCAGGCTGGCCTTGAACTCATGACTCTCCTGCCTTCAATTCCTGAGTGCTGAGATTACCACTTCCAGCTGGTCATTAATCTTTGAACTTCCCCTTCTCCAGTAGCCTAGCTTGATATTTAAATGTTCAGTAAATGTTTATTAAGCTACCAACATGGTGGTTTTGGTTTTAAACCTCTTTGGGAATTGAGTGTGGTTGCATGTACCCACAGTCCCAGCTGCTCCTGACACTGAGGCAGGAGGATCACTTCAGCTGAGGAATTCAGGGTGAGCATGGGCAACACAGAAAGACATCATCTCTTTAAAAAAACCTCAAGAAATCTCACTGGGAAAAAATTATCACTTTTCCATAATATCTAAAAGCTTTCTTTTTCTTAAAGCACAAGCTAGATGTCTTATTAAAAAATTGGTTAGCAGTGAAGAGTAGCTGGCATTCAGCTACGAGAATCACATTTCTTGTTTTGAGCAAAGGCCTAAAGTTAACTTGGCATCAAAGAAGTAGTCACAAAGAACAGGCTCTTCAACTTGTGGTTTCCATCATAAACCAAAAGCAAATTTCCCACATGCCTGTGTAGAAAGAGTAATTGGCCACATACTGTTTTATTCTTCAGGCAAAACTATATATACAAACTAAAATAACTTATGATCTTTTAAATAAAAAGGCACAGAACTTATAAAGAACTCTCAACTTTACAGTAAGATAATCAGCAAAAAATGTCAAAGGTTTTCCCAGTCCTAAGATTTTTATTACTGTGATTCTAATAAATACTATCCCACTACCCCTTTGCTTGCACATACGTCATTGCACCAGAAGATGGCACTCCTTAGCCTCATTTTACAAAACTCAACTGTGTTGAAGGAATAATTTCATAAACTTCGGGAACTGTACCACAAGGAGACAGTAATAACAAACACATGTACATTCCTAGGTGTTTTTTTTTTTTTTTAATTGGTACTGAGGAGCTGAACCCTGGGCCTCACATATACTTTGCAAGCGCTCTACCACTGCACTTCCAGCCACATTTTTATTGTCTCATCTTGAGACTGGGTCTCTCTACCAAGGCTGCCTCTGGCCTTTGTGATCCTCCTGCTACCACCTCCAGAGTTGCTGGGATTACAGGCATGAGCCACTGTGCTTGGCCTTCCCTTCTGTTATAATGACTTTAATTTATTTAAAAATTCCCCAGTGCACATAGTACAGGATTTGTGTGTGCAGATTATAGTCCAGATATCTTTAATATTATAACCAGCAAGGCACAGGTGTTCAGCTAGAGTTCTAAAGAGGAAGCCAATGTATCAGGGGCAGCTATTGTAAGTGCTTTGCAATACTTTATCTAGGTCAGTGTTGATCCATTTCCCAGAATTTTTTGCCCTAGTCCCAAACCCCTGCTCTGGTATGGGGGCCTCATGCATGCTAGGCAACTGCTCCACCACTAAGCCTGGGGTTTCCAATCCCACAGTATTTATACCAGTCCATGGCTTGTGAGTAAGCAGGCCACACAGCAGGAGGTAAGCAAGTGAAGCTTCATATGTATTTATAGCTGCTCCCCGACATTGGAATCATCCCAAAAGCATCTCCTCTTTCTCATTCTGTGGAAAAATGATCTTCCCCAAAACTGATCACTGGTGCCAAAATGGTTGGAGACTGCTGCACTAAGCTATATCCCCATTTCTGGGGCCTCATGCAGGCTAAGCAAGTGTTCTACCACTAAGCTACACACCCAACTCCATTTCTGGTAATTTATTAATTAGAAAATTAGGCTTTTATTGGTGAAATTTGTGGTTTGTTAAATAGCATGATGAATGGACAATCACTGGTGAAATTGGAAGTATTTAAGACATGTGGATTGGTTAAAATATAAGATATTCTATGTCCTTTCAGGAAGAGGGTATAAGAATCATCTGGTGCTAAAGTCCTCTTCTTTAGGGAGGTACCTATACAGTAGAAGTTCTCAAACAGTGAGGAATCTCAGATCACCTCAAGGCCTTGTTAAAACACAGACTAATGAACCCTAGACTCAGTTTCTGACTCAGTAATTCTTAGAGGGGACTGAATATTTGCATTTATAGCAAGTTCCCACATGATGCTGATGCCACTGGTTTAAGGGATTACATTATGAAACTCATCAGTTCAGAATTTCTAGCTCCCTGAGGTGAATTAATGAATGAATGTATGAACTCCTTAAGTTGCCCAGGCTGACTTTAAACTCCAGATCCTCTAGCCTTGGCCTCCTGAGTACTTGGATTATAGGCATGTTCTACCGTGCCTGGCTACCCTAAATCTTTCAATAAAAATTAAACATTTGTTAAAGAGAACATCTGAGGGAAATACTACTAATATTTTATACTCATTTCCAGTGCTAAAATAAGAAATATACTTGATTACTAAATTAGACTAATTTGCACAGAGTACCTAACTTATATTAAATATATAGTTGATTTGTTCAACATTCTAAGTTTGATTTTAAAATTACTATAAAAAGACAAAAGAGGAAAATATATTAATTTACAGTTAACCAAAGCTCTGACTAAGTGTAAGATTCAGTGGCTACTACATGGTTTTAGACATTCTCTGGACTGGTATTAATCGCCATTTTGCTCTTAGGAATAAAAGTGCTAAGGCAAGCCTGATTTATAAGTAGGAGGAGAAAGGCTTTCACTAGTGCCATTTCCAATTCTTTCTGTTCTATAAGGCCCTAGAGAAGTTCTGTCTTCTCTATCAAGTTTTTTTCTCCACTGTTTTTATCTACAATGATCACTCTATTCATTGAAGCCTTCTCTCCTTTTTTTTTTTTTTTTTTTTTTTTTTTTTTGACTAGGGGTTGAATCCAGAGTCTCATTCTAGGCAAGCCTTCTCCAACTGAGCTACATCCCCAGCCCCTTTTTTATTTTTTATTTTGAGACAGGATCTTGTTGAGTTGCCCAGGCTGCCTCTCACCTTGAACTCATGACCCTGTCTCAGCTCCAGAGTTGCTGGGACATAACCCTAGCCATGGCAGCCAGCTTCCAGCACTGCTCTTAAGGCCCTGGAACTGTCTGAATCAGGAACAATCAAATTATCTAGGACAATCTCTCTCTCTCACTCTCTTTCTCTTTGGTGGTACTTAGAGGTTGAACCCAGGGCCTTGCACATACTTTGAAAAGTCTCTACCACTGGGCTACACCCACAGCTCATTCTTTATTTTGGGTTAGGGTCTTACTAGGTTATATAAGCTGCCTCTTGCTTCAGACTTGCAATTCTCCTGCCTTAGCCTCCCAAGTTGCTTGGATAATAGGTGTGTTCCATTTCACCTGGCTTGACAATCTCTCTTAAAGTCAAGCAGTTATGGACTTTCATCACATCAATAAAACACCTTCAAAGTAATAAATCTCTATATTGGTTTTACTTCTCTGGTAGAACTCTGACTGATACACCTGATCATATAATGTCATATGTATACCTGTAGATGTTTTATGTTCCTAGAGTTGAAGGCAGGAACTGAACAAAATAATACGGTACTTATAATAATAACAGCAACAACAATAATAATAGTAATAAAACTATGTAAGAGGCACAATATTAAGACTTTCAATATATGAACTAATTTTATGCTTAATCACCTGATGTGGAAATACTATTAACCACCATTTCACAAAGGTTAAGTAACTTGCCCAAAATTACATAGCTTAGAAATAGCAAAGCTAGAACTCAAACCTAAAGTTCTTTTACTCCAACACTTATACTTTTTTTTGTTTTTTGAGACAGGGTCTGAAAAAAGGCTGGCTGTGAACTCACAATCTTCCTGCCTCAGTCTTCCCAGTGCTGACATTACAGGCATGCACTACCACACCTAACACTTATGCTTTTAACCACTATAATAGACACAACCCCTCACACAGAAATGGAGAGGAGGGAAAAGACACATACAGAGAAGAAAGCTATGTAAGCCAAGATAGACCATGATTGTTAAACATACATAAACTGCTTATCACACTCAGTTGACAACCTGTCATCCCTATGTCCTAAACAATGATCATAGCTGTGAGGCAATACTCTCACTGGGACAGCTACAGTGCTGTTCCATGAAAATCTCTGAATTACAATGTTATGGTCACAGCAATGACAAGAACTAGGGTACTTCTCCAAGGCCAAATGAAAACAAGTAAAGGACTTGAGAGTCTTCCCTATATCCAACAGATAGGTCAGAGCATCATTCAGTGGTACAGTGCTAGGTTAATTGGTTCAGTTCTGCCTTATCCTCATAAAATCTGTGATGCAGTTAGGGCAGACACACTTTTCTCACCTGTAAAATGGAGTTGAAGCAATCCACTAAAATGAAGACACTAACTCAAAGTCACATAGGGTGTCACAACACAGGATGAGGCTAGTGCTGTGACTCCAGCCTGGTCTTTTCCCCACTAGACATGATATGGTTGAGCTACCGGTAAACAAGAAGTTCCTAACACTCAGTGAATTGTACCATTAAGATCCAACATTTTAAACTATACATAATGTGAAAAAGTAGTAGGACTTGTTTAAAAGCCACTGATGAAACAAAGCATATTCCTCAGCTTCTTTCCTTCTTGGGGCATTTACACTCACTGTCCTTTCTTCTCACATGTTTTTTGCCCAGATTTTCACACAATTGCTTCCTTCTTGTCAGGTTCCAATTCAAAATGCCATCTTTTCAGGTAGGCTTTCCCAGCCACTTTGGTTAAGATAGCAGGCCCTAGCCATTTTCTACTACCCATTGCTACTGTATCTTTTCTCACTGCACTTGTCAGTGCAAATGGAGTTATTTGTTTTTGTTTTTATTACGTACATTCTGCTATACGAATGTAACCTTCTTAAGTCATGGACTCTGTGTATCTTACCTACCACTGTATTCCCAGAATCTAGAATAATGACTGACAGGTAGTAGGTGTTCAGTAAATACTTGTTGACAGATTGGTACCTCTTCTAAAGTGGATTATACTTTTTAAATGATTGTTATGTAATAGTTTATTGTTGTTAGGTGCCATTGAGTTGGTGTCCGGCTCATAGTGACCCTATGTACAACAGGTGAAACAGTATTGTTAGTGCTTCTCTGCTATTCATAGGGTTTTCAATGGCTGATTGTTTCTTTTTTTCCTTCTTTCTTTTTTTTTTTTTTTTCAGGAGTAGGTTGTCGGGTCCTTTTCCCAAGCCTATAGCACCTGGTATTCCCAGGTGGTCTCCCATCCAAGTACTAACCAGGCCCAACCTTGCTTAGCTTCTGAGATCTGATGCCAGAGTGGGACAGCTGCAGGCTTATATATAGTAGTTACCTTAAAAATAAATATCAGCCAGACCTGGTGGCACATGATTGTAATTCCAGCATGTGGGAGGCTGAAGCAGGAGGATCATAAATTTGAGGCCAGCCTGGGCTACAAAGTAAGACTGTCTCAAAAAAACAAAATATCTTATATGTGGATGCAGTTGTTGTTAGGTGCCACTAGTATCTACATAGCTTTCAAAAAAATATTGAATATATAAATGTTGAAATCTATATGGGTGCTAGATTTCAACATATATATATTCAACATTCTTTTGGTGTGGTACTTGGAGGTTGAATCTAGGGCCTTACACATACCTTGCAAGTGCTCTACCACTGGTCTGTACCCCCAGCCAATTTTTTATTTTTTATTTTGAGTGAAGGTCTCATTAAATTATGCAGGCTGCTTCTGGGCTTGAACTTGCAATCCTTTTGACTCTGCCTCCCAAATTGCTGGGATTACAGGCTTGAGCCACAGGGCCTGGCCTCAATATTTTAATACGTATGTTATGAAAGTAGAATGGGGAATTTTTAGGGGGAGAAAAGGGTCTAAAGAGGTGAGAGGGTGCAATAAGTAAAGGCAACAGGGGAAAGAAAGACACATGTCATGTTTGGCTCTCAAAGGCAGAATCTGGAGATACACACACACACACACACACACACACACGCACACGACATGCAAGCAGAAGGGGAACCATTAGTGGGGAGGAAGGGGATCAGAGCGAAGGAGAGAGGTTATGAGAGGGTAATGAGGGAGGTGAACATGAGCAACGCAAAATGATGTGCATGTATGGAAATGCCATAGAGACCCATTAAATTGTACACTAACAAAAAATTACTATTAATAAAATAAAATAACTTCTAGAAGAAATAACAGAAATAAAATGATTGCAACCAATCCCAGCATATATCTTGTCCTTCATTAGCACTGAAGGGGCATCTATGACAGTAAATAGGATCATGCAGGGCAGGGATTCTTATAAAAAGAGAAACAGATGTTCAAGTTTGAGGGGGAAAAACAAAATAAATATTAAATTATACAAAATGGGAAAAAGAGACTAGAGGAAAGTTAAAAGCAATAGTGATGACTCTCAAAGAGAAGAAGCCACACTTTTAAATTTTAGTAGATAATATTTGGAGGCCTTCTAATACCTCTTTATAATCTTCCTTAGTTCACAAAGAGAAAATTGATTAAGGATTTTGGATGAAATCTGCTCAAAGCTTATATATAGAATACTGTAATCCTTTGCCAAACATGTTTCTGCTAAATATGGTTTTGAGATAATACAGATTTATATTTGTATACCTAAGATTTAGAAATAGCAACCTTGTATGTTGTGGTTCAGTTCAGTTCTCTTAAGTAAAAAAATAGTCTATGTAGTAATGCAGAGGGAGACAAGATAATCAGCTTAGACTCTACATTTCAAAATAAGAATGACTAGGACCAGAAGAATGTAAACACTGCTATAATTTATGAAAATTCCAGGCAACTACTTAAGGAGATACTGCATAACTGAACATAGGAGAAACAAATTTAAAATGTATTACACTTCAAGCCAGTGAAAACAGGTATAAGGGCTGGGGTTATAGCTCAATGGTAGAGCTCAGACTTAATGTGTGTAAGGCCCTGGGTTTAACCCCTAGCATGCATGCACATGCACACACACACACAGACACACACACACACACACACAGTATAGTCTGTATAAACTAAAACTTACACATGTGTATTTCATACACATACTGCTAAAATTTCAATATGTGCATGACTGTTTTCCTATTCTTTTACTTTTAAAACTCTATATTTTAGATGTGTCTCTTATAAACATAATGGTTAGATTTTGATTTTTTAAATACAGCCTGACAAACTGTTGTTTAACCAAAACATCTGATCCATTTATATTTTATGTAATTACTAACATATTTGATCTTAAATAGGCCTAGTGTGGTGGCTCACGCCTGTAATCCCAGCAACCTGGGAGGCAGAGCCAGGAGGATCATAGGTTTGAGGCCAGAGGCAGCCCGCTCAACTTAGCGAGACCCTGTCTCAAGGTAAAAAAGTAAAAACATGGGCTGGGGCATAGCCCAGTAGTACAGCACTTGCAAAGTATGTGCAAGGCCCTGGGTTCAACCCCTAAGTACCACAAACACACAAAAAATCTTCCCCAGAGCAGGGGCACTTAACCCTTTAACTGTTGGGAGTAAAGGTAGTAAACAACTTTCAGCTTGAGTTCCTTTTACAACTTGCCCTCAGCTAGAGTACAGCCTTGTCCAAGGTCATGTCCTCTTGAGGGGATGGTACTGGAAATCTGCATCCATTGATTGGTCAGTGATGAGGTATAAAGGTCTAGACCTTTGCAAAGTCATCCCAGCTCCAGAGTTCCCTGAAGGACTACTAGGCCTTTGTTACCACTGTATTGCAGTTTGACTTCTCCTTCTGGCCTCTTAGTCTCTAAATTTTTTCCTAGGACATACAATTGATGGCATCTGATATCTTACTATGTGTTTTCCCACCTATCCTGCCATTCTCATTCCTTTATCTTTATTTTATTGCCTTCTTTTGAACAGAGTATTCTTTTATCCCATTTTCCTATAATAGTTTGGAAATAATACACTCTCTTTCAATTCCAGAGTTTATCTTCAAGATAATAATATGCATCCATGAATTATCAGTCTAATGTTAATTGACTGATACTTTTACCCTACTCTGCAACATTATGAGAACCTTAAAGAGTTTAACTTCTCCCACTTTACATGTAATTGTTAGTTTAAATACATCATATAAAAAAATACATCATATAAGTGGAATCATACAATGTTGTCCATTTGTGTCTGGCTTATTTCACTTACAATGTTTCAATGTCCATCCATGTTGTAAGCACAGATCAGAACTTTATTCTTTTTAATGGCTAAATAATATTCCACTGTATTTATATGCAGTGAGTATTCCTTACATGAACTGCTTGGGATCAGAAGTATTTGATTTCAGAGTTTTTCAAATTTGGCAATACTTGCACAGACATTCAAGTTTAATTAGAATATGAAGTCTGAGCTGTAATCCCAGTGACTCAGGAGATGGAGGTGGGAGGATCACAAGTTTGAGGCCAGAGGTAGCCTGCCTAATTTAGCAAGACATTGTTTCAAAATTAAAAAAAATTGCCAGGTGTGGTGGCACATGCCTGTAATCCTAGCAGCTGGGGAGGCAGAGGCAGGAGGATCACAAGTTTAAAACCAGAGGTAGTCTGCGTAATTTAGCAAGACCCTGTCTCAAAAAGAAGTTTAAAAATGAGCTGGGAATGCAACTCAAAGGTCCAGTACTTGCAAAGCATGCAAGCATGAGGCCCTGGGTTCAACCCCTAGTACCGCAAAATTAATTAATTAATTAATTTTAAAAAATTAAAAATGGACTGGGGGTGAACCCAGTAGTAGAGTACATACAAAGTATCAACATATCAAAAGTATCAAATGTATTTGCTTAGTACTATTGTCCTTAGTACTATCAGTTATGGTATGTTTTAAGAACATAATCCCAAATGCAGAGTAACTATAATATTTTTTAAAGCCAGCTTTAGAAAAACAATGTATTTTTAGACCCAGAAAGCTTTTAATTATTTTCAAGTTTTAGCAAGATAACCATCAAATTATGCTAGAATAATGTCCTGCTTCCATTTCCTATGAGAGTGAAAAGTGATGCACTCCAATGATAGTTCATTCATGACCAACTATGTACCAATATGTGCCTTATATTTTTATAAGATGCTTTATCAATACAAGATATTTAAAATCATATCCATTTAATTTTGGATTAATCTCTTAGGAATTGTATTCCTAATATCATCAAATAATGTTAACAGGCCTTTCTGGAAGGGTGGTAGTGGGAATTTCTTTTTCCCCAATCAAATAGATTTATTTTCTCTTAGAGATGTATTATACACATTACTGTATCAATAACATTGAGAAGTCTTAAGTAAAGTCCGCTGCTTATTTTTGTTTACCTATGTTTCTAAATATATGTGACCTAAGAAATATCTTATCCATAGAATGCCATGTTTTTTAAGGTGCTGTTGATTGAACAGTGGGCCTCCTACATGTTAGGTAAACACTTTATCATTAGGCTACACTGCTTGCCCTAGACTACCTGTCAATGTGCTTCAGGGTACCTAGTTTGAGAAAGGTGGCCTAGTGGAAGGGAAATAAGTATTTCAGTCAGTTTTGGTACCTCTTAGGTTATTGTGGGCTGGAATTTAGCTCAGTGGATAGAGCGCTCCGCTGCAGTCTCTGAGGTCCCAAGTTCAATTCCCAGCACCACAAAAATGGGAGAAGGGCCTGGCAATCCACTCCCAAGGCAATCCCAAAGCACTCAGCCATTGAAAACCCTATGAGGGTCGCTATGAGTCGGATACCGACTCGATGGCACCTAACAACAACAACAACGTTATTGTAATTGATGACATAATCCCTGCTTCCTCCTTCTTCAGTGAACATGAGTTTTGCGGGGTTTTGCTAGCTTTATTAGGCCATAACTTCCTCTATCATTCTTTTCCAATATAGGATAACATAAAGAATATTAGATACATCTATCTATCTATCTATCTATCTATCTATCTATCTAATCTATCCATCCATCCGTCTACAGGGTCTCGATAAGTTGTGCAGGCGTCTCTGGCCTTGAAACTGCAATCCTCTTGCCTCCTCCTCCAAAATCCCTGGGATTACAGGTGGGTACCACAGCACTCAACTGAGTATGAGGTTTATGTAGAGACAGAATTGGATCAAATCATCGTGGGAAAATTCTTCCATTTTCTCTGAGTCATATTTCTGTATTTGTAAAATGGGCATGGGGGTTCATCGTATTATTTTAAAGAATAATGAACATGTAAAGTGCCTATTGCATCACCTGGCCCAGAAATTCATCTTATCTTGAAGTTCCTCAAGTAGCTCAGGAAATTGCACCAAGAATTGACATATGGGATTACATGAAATTAAAAAGCTTCTGTACAGCAAAGGAAACAATCAACAGAGTTAAGGGAGAGCCCACTGAATGGGAGAAAATCTTTGTATCCTACACATCCAACAGAGGACTAATTTCTAGAATTTACAAAGAACTCAAGAAAGCAAATCCCAGGACAAACAAAACAAAACAAAACAAAACACCAGCCAGGCACAGTGGCGCACGCTTGTAATCCCAGTAGCTGGGGCGGCGGAGGCAGGAGGATCACAAGTTTGAGACCAGAGGTAGTCTGCATAATTTATCAAGACCCTATCTCAAAAAAGTAAAATAATGGGCTTGGCATGCAATTCAGTAGTCTAGCACTTGCAAAGCATGCTAGTGCAAGGCCCTGGGTTCAACCCCCAGTACCGCAAAAAACAACAAACAAACAAACAAACAAAATCCACAAATGGGCAAAGGAAATGAACAGACAGTTCTCAAATGAACACGTTCATAAGCCTAACAAGCACATGAAAAAATACTCAATATCCCTAGTCATTAAGGAAATGCAAATCAAAACAACTCCGAGATTCCACCTATATCCAGTAAGAATGGCCAAGATCAATAAAACAAATAATAACAAATGCTGGCAAGGATGCAGAGAAAAAGAAATCTTCTTACACTGTTGGTGGGACTGTAAATTGGTTCAACCACTTTGGAGATCAATATGGAGATACCTCACAAAACTAAAAATAGAACTGCCATATGACCATCTATACCATTCTTGGGAATATACCCAAAGGAAGACAAGTCATATCACAGAGATACATGCATCTCCATATTCAATGCAGCACTCTTCACAATAGCAAGGATGTGGAACCAACCAAGATGCCCATCAACGGAAGAATGAGTTACAAAAATTATGGTACATATATATATATAATGGAATATTATTCAGCAAAGAAAATGAAATAATGTCACTGCAGCCAAACGGATAGAACTGCAGAATATCTATCTTAAGTGAACAAACACAAGCTCAAAAAGAGAAATACCATACGTTCTCACTCATATGCAGGAGCTGAATCTTACCTAAAGGAAGAAAAAATCCTACATATAAGTTGACATATAAAAACGCACAGTTAAACTTAGTGAAGGGATAAAGGGATAATATACAGAGTAGAAAGAAGGAGGGAGGGAACTAGCAAAGAGAAGCGAAGATTATGGAAGGTGGGATGGGGAGGAGAAACAATGTAGAGGGATAAAGGTAAAGAGGAGATCTCAATGTAAACAATGCAACTTCATAAGTACATGGGAAAAATAGGGGAATATAACCCAAATATGCATATGAGTTTTACTACATTATTAGTCAAAAGGTTCTATAAATCTGACAAGTTGATAAAAGTGTAACCAAAAGTGATGTAATAGTTGCATAATGGAAAAGGCAAATGCTGTATTACTCTGCAGCCCACGAACATTTACCAATAAAAGGAAAAAAATCTGAAAATAAAAATTCCTCAAAGATCTGGAATAGTTAAATGAAACAGGTGTAGGACTAACATCTGTGAAGCTGGATTTGGGACTCCTTTTGGTTAACACATCACTCTGCTTCTTATATCAGTATCTTCTCTTTTATACTTAAGAGACTATAACATTCCTAGAGAACAATGTTTTTAATCCTATCTGATAGAGGGCCTAGTGTTAAACTGATTTTTATTTTCTTATAACTTTGAGTCTCCTTGGTTCATGTCCCATAATACTTGCCATGGTAATATTTATTGTACTATAAATATTCATTTCCCCCTACTCAGATATATATTCTGCGATGTCATGGACATCTTGTCCCCTGCTATATGCATACACCTCAAAACATTTAAACTATAAATGCTACAGAACCAATAATTACTACTAGAAATCTTAATCTGTTATAATGATTTTCCTGAGACATACCAAATCACTAGGAGAGAAAACAAATAATAAATATATACTTTTTAGATAAAATTGTTATCTGAGATGACTCCATTTATTCAGGACTCATTCATTCATGAGCCAAAAGGTTGCCTTTATAACACTTTTATACTCTAAACTTAAAAAAATCATTGTACTAGAATAGGCTAAATATCAAATGCACTTGAAAAAAAAAATCCCTCTTTGTAGTGGGCATACTCACACACTAACTTACCTGTATTATATATTTAAATTTCTGAATACTGGATTTTTCAAAGTGGGGAATATGCATAACTTGGTCATATCAAAAAGTCAAGATATGCAATTCAAGCCTAATGTCAAATTGACTTTTACTTTTGAAAATAATTTAGTAACTACTTACATAGTAGGTACAGTATATTATTAACATGCTTTTCAGAAAATCAGCAAATTTAAAATACTTACTATTATTTTCTTACAGTCCTTTCCTCTGCATAATTCTGTATAGGTAGAATATTGCACATATATAATCCAGCTTCCAACAAAAACCACCAACCAGGAAAAGAAAAGATATTTCATCCGCACATATGAGAAACGAGCCTGTGAGTAAAAGAGCATATAAGGATTATTCATTCAGCACCAAGTGAGCATCTACTGTCCTACGTGATTTTCCCCTTTTCTTAGAATAACGCAACATATATTCTAGGCTTTCATATGGCAATTCTAGAACAAAGTGCACTTTCATGGAGTCCAAATAACACTGGTCTTAGAAAAGGAAGCTCCTTGGTCCTGCCAAGGAAAAAGAGAACAAAATATCCTTTAAGATGTATAACCTTTCAAATACCACCACCACCAAAAGCTACTTACTAAGGACAAGCACGTGCACCATGTACAGTGTAAGATCGGGTAAAAAGATAAAATTCCTATTTACTAGAAGTTTACAAAAGACTATTTCAGATGAAGACTTTAAGAGTCTATGAATAATTATGATAAAAATATTTTTTAAAGAAGAACAGAGAATCTAGTTATTTATGTAATAACTCATGGTGACAACCAGAATAATAAATCAGACTCCACAGTCATTCTTTTTTCTCTGGTGTATTCACCAGGGCTTTAGACTCCTTCTGTTCAATGAACTCAAATGTTTCTCCTAAGAGATATTCTGGAAACTGAGGAGAATAGTACAAGTAAGAAAAGAGAAGTTGTTGGAGAAGAAGGATTAAGATATATAGAGAATAAATTACTTCTTGCATGTCAACTTGTAAAACTATGCACTAGAATCCTCTTTGCATTGTTTGGCTTCCAGTGCTCTGTTATCTAATTGCAATTTAGGCTAGCTAGTGCCTTTTCTCCATAAACCACATATCAAACAGTTTAATCTTCAAAAGTTAACAGTTGGTTAAAATAAAGTAGCATTTATTTTTTGAGTCTAGAGTTCCAATGGTCTGATTTTATAAACAGTAGAACTGAGGTCTATGGAGAGAATTGAGCAGAATAAATAAAAGACACACAAACAATGACAAGCTAGTTTTGTTTTTACAATCATGAGCCAATTTCTCACACTGGGAAACAGTAGGATACTGTGAGCACTGTAAGCGTGCAAAGAAAGCAGAGAGAGATTAAAGAGCCATAAGTGCACCTGCAGAAGACAATGAGTGCAAAGGAAAAAGAGACTTGGGAAATACTGAATTCTTTTGGCCCTATTTGCCATTGAGATATGTCTTTGAGAGGTTAAGAGATGGTGAATCTCAATACTAAAAGCTTAAGTATAATGAATTCACAGTTATTCAATAGGTCTTTGATCTTTATTATTAAAAGTTTAAAGGGCCTTTAATATACAATATTTTAATATAAGCTCTAAATGCATTCATTAAAAAGAAATTCCACATTAAATCACAGAAATGACAATGGGATGTATACTAAAGGGTGTGTTTGAAATAGTTCTTGGCCCTATTAAGAGGTCTAGTCATCAGGCAGAAACTGTTATGTACAGTACTATAAGGCTGAAATAAGATTAAATGGCATAATGCCTATAGAACACAGGCACATTGCTAAGCACATTGTAAACATTCAAAGAATGTTAGCTAAATCAGTTTGCAGGTCACTAAGCAAGAGGCCAACAACACTATCATTGGCTATTGTTTCTTTTTGGACTTGCCAAAAAGAAAACTGAATCTGAAATCTGATCAAGCCTTTTACCTCAACTACCAGTTTACAGGAGACAGTGGAGACAGAGGGATACAAGTGACAAGTAAGTGACACTATGAAGCAGACTCTAGGCTGTGGGAAACTACAACACAACTGTTTCTTCAGCAAATAAATTATAAGAAGGAAAGAGAGAAAAGGGAAAATTAAAGATTAGAAAATATTTAAGAAATACAGCAAGTAACTGCAACATGTAAATCTTTTCGGAATCTTGATTCAAACAGAAAATTGTAAAAACAAAACAAAAACAATAACAAAAGCATAAAAACAAACAAACAAAACAAACAAACAAAAAAACACCCCTGTAATCCTAGCAACTCAGGTGGATCACAAGTTCAAGGCCAGAAGCAGCCTGTGCAATTTAGCAAGATTCTGTCTCAAAATAAAAAAATCTTTAAAAAGGGAGGACTGGGAGTGTAGCTCAGTGGTAGAATGCTTGCATATCATGGGGAAGGCCCTAAATTCAATCCCTAATACTGCAAACAAATAAATAAATAAAAAATAACATTTGTGAGATAGTTGAAAATTTGAAGAATGAAAAGATACTTGATATTAAGAGATTACTTAAAACTTTTAGGTGAGACAATGGTTCTGTGATAATATTTAAATATTTTGTTTTTCTTTACCTCTCAACAAGTCACACTTTTCTATTTCTTCTGGCCCATATTAAAATGAAGAACACCCTGTGAGTGAGCTGACTTGCCCTATGAGTGCTTGTCATGATGCAGAATGCCAAAATTTTTGTAGAGGAAGTTAGATTAATGATATTCCCCACAGGGTTCTAGGCATCACCTGTTGTAGACATAATGACAAAGGAGTGAAACACATTTTTATTCCAGCATGCCATAGGAAACTGCTGTGATTTAAGGGTAACACAAAATAGTGTAAGACTTTCATGTGTCCTTTACTATCTGCAGATCCTGTGCCTTACATTTTAAAACAATGACTGAAGACACAGCCACAAATTACATCTGTAACTATTAACTAATTTCAATAACCCCATGTGGCACTCACTAAAATGTTGCTAGTGGTCTGTTGTATACCAATTACCTAGACAATCTAGTCTTTGATTAAGAAAAGCAGTCTGACATTTTTGTTTATGCTAAACTACCCAAAATTACTACCCAGCAACTTTTCTATTCTGTTGATTTTATGCCTAGCTACTAATGGAACATTGCTGTATTCCAAATTATGTCCCTGAAAAGAATGATAACAATTTAAGTAAATATAAGTTGGGGCAGAGAGTCCCAACTGGAGTCAATTTTGCCCACTATTGGGGCAATGTCTGGAGATAGTTTTGGGTTTTCACTTGGGAATTACTACTAGAATCTTGTGGGTAGAGGCCAGAGATACTGGTAAATATCTACAATGTGTGCTATAGCCCCCCACAATAAAGCATTACCCAGCCCCAAATGTCAAATTTCTATGACACTATCATTTTATTTTAAACTAGCAATTAATGAATAAACTATTGTTAAAAATATTATAATGTCTTTCTGGTAATAACAGATCAATTGGTAAAAATTATTACCAATCCTTTATTGTAAATAAGGAGAAATTTCTGTGGTTGGGAAATATGCACATGAAATAAACATTTTCTGTCAATTCCACTCTAAAGAATAATAGCAATTATTCTTCCTTCTTAATGTTGCCTGATCTCATGGTGATATCTTATTGCAAAACAAATCCTTTCATTTTGTTTATATAATTTTACATTAAGCATTAAAAACAGGCAGAAAGTGATAATACTCCAAAATTTAGCCATTTAAAACTATTTCTATTACTTATCTATCTATACTTTACCTGCAGCCATAGCACCCTGGTATCTGATCCTGCCTGATCTCTCTCAGAAGCTACACAGGGTTGGCCTGGTTAGTACTTGGATGGGCAACGGCCTGGGAATACCACGTGCTGCAGGCTAAGAAGAAGGATCTGGCAACCCACTCCTGAAACAATTGGTCATTGAAAACCCAATGAATAGCAGAGAAGCACTGACAACAGTGCCAGGCATGGCACAGTGTTGGGGAGTGTTTTGTTTTGCTGTACATAAGGGTCACTATGAGTCAGACCTGACTCGACAGCACCTAACAACAACAATCTATTTTTTATATTGAATATCTGTCAAAAACATGTAAAGCACAATGTCCTATTTGCTTTACCCCTAAGTATTCCCTACATAAGTGTTCTTCATTTTGAGAACTGGGGAAGAAAAATTTTTATCATGTCTTTACTTTTGTCCACAATAATCTTGCTTACCTCATTTAGTGGACCTGAACACTCAGCAAGCAAACTGATAAGGATATCACTTGCAAAAACTCAAATACAATCATTCCATCGTTTCATAGGAAAAAAACTTAGAAGCAGTTTGCCTTTTATTGGCAGTGCAGGGGGTTGAACCCAGGGTCTCACACATACTAGGTAAGTGCTCTATCACTAAGTGGCACCCCAGCCCCCTTTTTATTTTGAGATAGAATCTTGCTAAATTGTGCAGACTGCCTCTGGCATTGAACTTGGGATCTTCTTGCCTCAGCCTCCTGAATTAGTGGGATTACAGGTATGCGCCACAGTGCCTGGCTGTTTGCTCTTTTAAATCAAGTTTTTTAGTTTCTAGTTAGGCTAAAGCAGTCTTTGTAAACATATTTCTCTTATTGTTATATTGACAATACTGTAGCTAGTTAACATTTATGGCATTTTTTGTGTGTGTGTGGTACTGGGGGTTGAACCCAGGGCCTCACGCTTGCATGCTTTGCAAGTGCTGGACCACTGAGCTGCACCCCCAGCCCATTTTTTTTCTTTAGTTTTTGAGACAGGGTCTCACTAAGTTATGCAGACTGCCTCTGGTCTCGAGCTTGCAATCCTCCTGCCTTCACCTCCCAAGCCACTGGGATTACAGGTGTGCGCCACCATGCCCAGCTCACATTTATGGCATGTTTATGAGTAACTTTGTTGATGAAAAACTAAGAGTCAAAGTTATTTATCCATACCTCCAAATGTAACTTTTACCATTTTCTTTAACTAAATCCTAGATATTTAGAGTACCAATACGTAGGAAAAATATGCTAGCTGTAAAAAACATAGCAAAAAAGCCATTTAATAAAGCAAATATTTCCTGTGTATCATAATGAATGCAAATAAGCTTTATGTGGAATGAATCCTGGTCCTCTTATTTTAAAGAGTGCCTCACAACCAATAGAGGGCTACTAGAAAATCATTAAGATCTAAATGTATCAAATATAATTCCACAAACACCAAAAGACAGCTATGATATGCGATCAAATAAGAAAGAACTTTCATATCATCTTAAGAAAAACATTATTTTTAGAAACTTAATGAAAACAAATGGTCTTAAAAATATATCCACTGTCTTTTTGTTTGCTGTGCTTTTTTTTTTGCAAGAAAAGTGTTTTATAATAGAATTTTCAACATAAGTTGTCTAAGTGCATTATTAGTCTACAGGTCAGAGTTTTAGCATGCTTAATATTTCTAAGAGGTGAATTTTCACATTTATAGAAAAAAATCCGGGCTGGGATTTGGCTCAGTTGGTACAGCACTGCGCTGGAGTCTCTGAGGTCCCGAGTTCAATTCCTAGCACCACAAAAATGGGAGAAGGGCTTGGCAATCCACTCCCAAGGCAATCCCGAAACAGTCAGCCATTGAAAACCCTATGAGGGTTACTATGAGTCAGATACCGACTCGACGGCACCTAACAACAACAGAAAAAAATCTTAGTTGTTCTCTTATATAAAGTCTAAAGATTTTATTTGCACAAATATATTCCCTGTTTTGATTTTTTTTTTTTTTTTTTTTTTTTTTTTTTTTTTTTTTTTTTTTTTTTTTTTTTTTTTTTGCTGGGGATAGAACCCAGGGCCTTGTGCATGCTAGGCAAGCTCTCTACCACTGAGCTATATCCTCAGCTCTCTATTTTGATTTTATGAGAACTCCAGAAATAAAGGGCTGGGGTTTAGCTTAGTTGGTAGAGCACTGTTCTGTGCTCTTTGAGGCCCAGGGCTCAATCCTCAGCACCACAAAAAGTGGGAGAGGGACCTGGCGGTCCACTCCCAAAAACAATCCTGAAACAGTCAGCCATTGAAACCCTAGAAACAGCAAAGAAGCACTGACACAGTGCTGAGTATGGCACAGTGTCCGGGAGTGTTTCATTCTGCTGTACATAGGGCAACTAATAATTACCTCAGGAAAATGAAATTTCTGTGCTTCTTGGGGAGACATTATTTTGGGGGCTGGGGTTTAGCTCAGTTGGTAGAGTGCCATTCTGCGTGCAGTGAGCCCCTGGGTTCAATCCCCAGAACGACAAAAATGGGAGAAGGATTTGGCAACCCACTCACAAAATAATCCTGAAAAAATCAGTCATCAGAAACCCTGTGAGAATTGCTGTGAGTCAGACCCAACTCAAGGGCACCTAACAACTAGAAACAAAATTCCAAGTAAGTAAGGAACAGAACATTTTCACATTTTCTATGAATGTTGGTTCATATTATGCGTAGAGGCTAACAGCATAAAAAATGCAAGAATACCTGGGGGATTAATTGAAGGGTAATTTTCAAGACTATGGCTCAGCTCAAGAGTAGAACACTATTTCAAAGAAGTGTCAAAGTATGGAAAATGTTCATATTACATTAAGTGAAAAAATTAGCTTTCAAACAGCATGTATGGTATGCTTCCAATTTTATTTTAAAAAACAGAAGAAAATCAGCAACAAATTTTAGAAACTACAAGGAGATAAATACAAATGTCAAGGGTGGTTATCTCAAAAGGTCAACAAAAGTAGGATTTGAGGTATTAATTTTTTCTTTTCTATTACATAAATTTTGTTTAATGAATATTTATCACTTATTAGAAAAATATATTTCTATATGTGTGTTTAATGTATATATATTAAAATATATTCCTAGGATTTAGAAGTTTCTTGATTACTTTAAAATTTTTTATTGTGAGCCAAGCACCATGACACATGCCTATAATCCTAGTGATTAGGGAGGCTGGGGCAGGACAGTGGCAAGTTTGAGGCCAGATGCACCCTGTGGAACTTAAAGAAACCCAGTCTCAAAATAAATTTTAAAAAGGGGCTAGGAGTACCTCTGTCACAGAGCACTTGCCTAGCATGTGTGAGGCCCTAGGTTCAACCCCTCAGTACTTAAAAAATAAATATTTATTGCCAAATGTATCATTCATATATAAGCATTTAATGCATGTAAACATAGATCAAATGATAATCATTAGGGCAAGACCCATGTAATTACCACTTTGGTTAAAAAGTAGAATTTTCGAGGGGCATAGTGGCTCATGTTTATAATCACAGCGATGCAGGAGGTGGAGGCAAAAGGATCCCAGGTTTGAGGTCAGAGGCAGCTTGCATAACTTAGCAAGACCCTGTCTCAAGATAAAAAAAAATTAAAAAGGGGCTGGGGGTGCAGCACAGTGGTAGAGCACTTGCAAAGTATGTGCAAGGCACTGGGCTCAGCACTAAGTTGCCCCCCTACACACACACACACACATTAGAATTTTCTACTATCTTTACCTACTCCCATCTGCCTCTCCCCAATAAAGGAAATGACTACTATGATAATCATGCACATTCTTTTTCTAAGTAGTTTAATCACTTATCATGTATGCCTAAAATGTGGAGTTTGATGTTGATTGCTCTTAAAGTTTACATAAATAGATACACACAGAATATATATTCTAACTTGCATCCTTCTCTCACCATTATATTGTGATTCATCTATGCTGATACATATAGCCAGTCTTTATTTTCTTTGATATAGAATGCTACATTGTTTTGTTTTGGTTTGTTTAGGTTTTTAAATTGTTTTGTTTGTCTTGTTTTTGAGACAGAATCTCACTATTTAGCTCAGGCTGGCCTCAAACTCCCTATATAGTCCAGGCTGTCCTTGAACTCGAAATCCTCCTGCCTCAGGCTTCCAAGTGCTAGGATAAAAGGCACATGTCTCAATCCCTAGCTCTCCACTGTTTTTTTGTAAACAATTTGTGTGTGTTTGTGTGTAGTATTGCAGATTGAACCAAGGGCCTCATGTATGCTGGCAAATGTTCTACTACTGAGCTGCACCCTAGCCCCCTTAAATTTTTTTTTTCAAATTTTGAGACAGTCTTGTTAAATTGTGCAGGCTGCCTCTGGCCTTGAATTCATCCTCTCACCTTGGCCTTCTAAATCACTGGGATTACAGGTTTCTCCCATGCCACCCAGCCAGTAAACAACTTTTTAATGTTTTATACACAATCAATACGAAACTTTTAAAATGTACACTTTTCTCTTCAAGCTTTCTAAAAAAATTAAAATAATAATGAAGCTATACTCTGACAGGCAACACATGAGGTATTTTGTTTATCATATATTCCATGTAGTGTTCCTGGAACTCATGGATTTAGGTTTGGAAGAAACTTGAGAATGAATAGTTCAACCACATAATGTGATCCTAGGCTTACAATGATTAAACAACTTTGGCTTGCTAAATCAATTGTTCCAGGAGGAAGTCTAAAGGCAAAGGAAGTGTCATAGAACGTCCCTGGGATGCGTGCAAGTTTAGTTCTTAAACAAAGAGGGAGTAACTTTTCCCACTCAAAGCTTATTGTTGTTAGGTGCTGTCGAGTTGAGTCTGACTCATAGTGACCCTATGTACAACAGAATGAAATGCTCCCTGATACTGTGCTATGCCCAGCACTATGTCAGTGCTTCTCTGGTATTCATAGGGTTTTCAATGGCTGATTGTTTCAGGATTGTTTTGGGAATGGGCTGCCAGGTCCTTCTCCCATCTTTGCAGTGCTAGGGATCAAACCCAGGGCCTCAAAGTGAACAGGAGGATCACAGGTTGGAGACCAGAGGCAGTCTGCATAACTTAGCGAGACCCTGTCTCAAAAAAAAAAAAAAAAAAAAAAAAAAAG